>MJUU01014844.1:30822-79244 GCA_002080025.1 Modiolus philippinarum | reverse complement strand
TACAACTCTACCGTCAGCAGCACCATCGGCCTTGTATAATAAATAATTATCGTCGTTTATTATTACCGTTATTCCCATCTGTGCCAGGGGTAAAATATTTTGTTCCAACGAGGCGAAGAACGAAAATCTATTTAGTGGTATTTCTGCTGTTACTTCTTTCCTTGCATTAGTTAACGTTGTTCTCGCCTTAAACCCTGTATTAGTATCATCAGCGAATGCAACATTATCAGGGTAAATAAAGCTGTTTTTGCCTAAGCTGTTAACATAACCATCTGAAAGTGTTAGCAATGATTTGACGTGATTTGCTAGAGATAAATTATTGCAATTGTACACTATTTTTCCGTTTTGGTGGACTGTCATTTGACTAAGAAAATTTGTTACATCTGAAATAACAGATACTGTGTCGTTGTCCGGTGCTGCTCCGTCAGCTAGTTTATCTACTTTAAACTTGATTAAAAAATACCCATAATACCAGTCATAAAACGAAGCCTTATCATTTGTGCTAAATTTGTAGTCCGTTTTTGTTTGTTGTTGACCATTTTGTGGAGACACTATAGGAGTATCTAGTAAAAAGTTACAATACTCATATCTATCACAGAACTGTGTTCCTCTAAACATTTTTTATTACTGGATTATTATTTTTCTTTCTTATATAAAAATGATAGAGTTTATAAGCAGTGTCTTAAACAGGTTAAATAAGAGTCTTGAGCGTTGGAAAAAGAGTAAAACCTATAAGATTTTTGTTTTACTTATGAGATGCTTAAACCGCAAGCAACGTAAAAAATGTGAGTGAATTAAGAATCTAGCCCGTTTTACCCGTCTCAACTGTAGTGAATAACAATTGTTTATTTTCGTTAGTCCCGTAGATAGTAGTTGATATGGGAAAAAAGCCGCGGTTTTCAAAAAACGTTTTTTGAAAACCGCGGCTTTTTTTCCCATATCAACTACTGACATTGTTACATTTAAGTGAATTTTACTCATCGAAACGGAGAAATCCGCCAAAGCTGAGTACTATTATTGCCAAGTCTCTTACGACCAACAAATCATCACAATCAATATAATTTGTACATACTTTGATTATCATTTCGTTAGTAACGGGGTCCTTCTTAGTAATCGGTTTACTATCTAATTTCTTTGATGACTCTTGTAGTGATAGAACAAAATAATTGTCTGTAGGATCAGGCCAGGGAAACCATTTAAGTTGTGGGCCCATTTTATGGCAAAAATAGTATTGTTAATTACAGATGGCGAACAGTGATTGTCTATTAAATGCGTTATATACAATGCAACATGAACAGGATCTGCTGGTAAATTGTTATAACCATGACCTTTAATGAACGTAGTCCATCTTTTAAAACTTGAGAAATAAGACTTGTTGGTGTTTGCACTTTTTGAGTCCAGTAAAAACGTGGTCATCTTACCGGATAGGCTGTAGAGAGGATTTGTACAGGTTACACCACTAGCTGTCACTGCAGTTTCGACATTTTTTCTAAGGTTTAGTCCTACAAAATAAAATGATTTAATCAAATCTCATTCTTAAAGCAAGCATTTTGTACTTAAGCGGACATCCCGTTTTTACCAGCTCCTTTAAATAAGCAATTGTCAATTGCCTCGGAGCCCGGGCACCACACTCTTGAATTAAATCTTTCATGGTGATTATTATATTGTGATGCAAAATGATCAATGCCACATTTACCCCACAAATCGTTCAAATAAATATAATGTGAGTGTCTAACACCCCAATCGTCGTGCTATGACTCTGCTTAAGTGATCAGCGAGATCGTTTTGCGAACGTGGAATCCAGTTTTGTGTCATCTTAATATTGTGTGATTCGCATATAGCATGCATCTCCGTGGCATTCTTTTGTATTGTCATTATTTGCTACCTACCTATAGAATATGCTCTACGTTTTTGTTGTCTGAATTTATTAGAACTTTTTTATTGTAGAAATTACATGAAAAGGTTTGAATGACTCTCTTAACACATTCTATTTCTCTCCAAGTAGAATGTTGTATACTTTGTGAAAGAGTCCAATTACCATACATTTCTCTTTTCTGAAAATGAGAATCAAAATTGGGTTCAACAAACTCCCAAAGCCCACATCTGAGGGGTCACAAAAAATCCAGCAGTCAAAATTTTCATTAACTGTAGCTGTATAAATATTTGAACCGTTAGAGTTCAATACTCTGCAATTTTTGTCCCAAAATGACAATTCATTTAAAGCATCATGTGTCAACCTAAAACAAGCCTGCCAACTGGCCCTGCCTAAAACACAATTATATAAAAATCTAGTGTTCTGGCGTACAATGTTACCAAAAACTGCGTGCATAGAAATAGTTTGACCTACAATGCTGGCTAATACTCTCACTTGGAATAAAATTTTCCCTTTGCCAAGCTGACTTAAACCATAAGACAAATACTTTTCAAGTTTCACAATTCTTTCTTCTTTACCAAAAATTAAGCCATTTTCTGTGTCCCACGTATAGCCCAGCAGTAGTATAACGCGTTTATTGGAGTTATCTCCCTTTTATCTCTAACCTACGTTGCTATGACATCTTTTTTTTCTATGTTTGTTAAATTTTGTTGTTGTTTTTATCTCAGTCTATGTAACTCTAACCTAAGTTGTTATGGCAACTTTTATGTTTTTTATTTTGTTTGTTTGTTTGTTTGTTTGTTTTTTTTTTTGTTTTCTTTTCTTTGTTAGATTTTCTACACGTATCTCATTAGGCAGTGAAATAAACAAGATATTAACAGATATACATTTTATTTTCTCCGTCAAATAGGCAAACACGGGTCGGAGAACATCCACATGTTTCCTTTACAATTTAAAATCCATAAGGTAATGTACAGTAATCAGTCATGATGACTCTTTTGTCAAACACTAATCTGTAATCTTTTTTCTGGTTGACGGTAAGTAGTTTGAAATTGTCTCTAATGATTTTGAAGTCATCTTTCACAGTTTTTACATTGTCTTTTCCGTTGTTGATCATGTCCTTAATCGTGTCAAAATTGATGAGTAGACTGTTTTGGAAGTCCAGTGTCAATCCTTTTATTTTACATACTGTTGTGATTTCACTTTGACATGTTACTTTATATCCATAATTTTTGGGTCCACCAGTTACAAACTCGGAAATTGGGTTTCCGGCTACTTCATCCGTCAAGTCTCCTAAATAATCTCCTAGTTTTGGTTTCCATTCCCCAGGTTTAGAGAAAAACATGATGGAATCTGTGTCGGTGTATAAAGCACGATCGTTCAGTTTCTCCAAATAGCTGTACAATTTCAATCGAACATGAACAGTAGTATATGCTGCAATGACCACGTTGGTTCGTCCAGTTTCCTCGATGAAATCATCTTTGAATCGGTATCTAATACTAGCCATGGTCTCACCCATGAAACTAATACCCATGAGTTCGATTTTATCACTATTCAAGATATCCATGTATTTTTTCAATTCGGTGCAATATTCCATTTTAAGCAAGTTAGATCTCTGTCCAAATTTTCCCCAGAAACTATTCATGAGTTTTGCCAAGGCTCTCAATCCGGGATTTTTCTGTATCTTCTCGTATGTGAGGTGAATTCCTTCTCTCTCGTAGTATTCTCTTATGTATTTTCATTTGTCGTCTTCAGTTAGGCACCAGTCGGGCCAACCACTGGCCTCTTGTTTCATTTTTACGAATGTGTTGATATATTCTGTAAAGAGTCCTCCCATTTTCGTGTTTGGATCATATTGTTCTATGTTTTCGAAATGCCATACTTCGTATATATGTTGAACGATATATCCTTTTTCCAATGCTTTCTTCATTTCATCACTAACCCAAGTCCCTGTCAATGCTCTTTCTTCATTGGTATGTTGACATGGTGTTTGTTGATTGGTTTCAGCACACGTTCTACATAACGTAAATAATAACTTGTTGTTGATTTTGGCAGGTAACACTGGGATGTAAAGTCCCCTCGGTGGCAATACTTGGCATTTGATCAATCCTTCGTAGTGTTGAATTTCAGTGAAGTTTTCGGTGATGACGTGTGTATGTGCCAAAGGTATTTTTCCGGTTTTTTTAATGTAAAGGTATAACGACGTCACATCGTAATAATTAATGCTTTCACCATTCGAAGTATCTTTATGCAGCGTAAAAGCTTCTGTTCTGCCACCATAAAAAGCATCTCTAGGTTCTAGAGGGTTCACGTATTTCAAAGAATCAATGAAACGTTGTATGTACGGATCAATCTGTATGTCTTTATCGAACTCACATTCCCATTTTTCCACATAAGTATACCCTTGCTGTTCAATATATCGTTTCTTTTCCAACGTGCGTTGATACAATTCTTCCATCGTCATATTATTGACTGGATTGACAGTAGCAGCACTATAGCAACGTAAACATTCATGCCAGAAGCATCCATGATATTCAAACACATGATTGTCATAAAACCCATCCACTTTATAGGGTCCAATTTGTTTCTCTCCACCATTACACGCGTGTTGTATCTGTAAATTATTGGCTGCAGAAATGCACTGTAACCACTTCATGGCTTTCAACGAATGTTTCTCATAAGGACGGTATCCATGTGCGGGAATTATACCTATGATATCCGGTTTTAAGAACACGAGGTTGCAAGCAGATGCAATAGTAATACAATTTTGAAAAGGGTCGATACCTCCTTGACTCTGTACAGTTGTCATCTCAATGAATAATTGACGGAACGTCAAACACGCTTGTCTCAGTATATCCACATCCGAACGACAATAGCTCAGCAGTTCTTGTTGACAATTAAACGTGGAATCTCTATTCTCGTTCTACCATTTGAGGAACGCAACTCTGTCTTCGGGTTTCATTTTATCCAATTGATAAAACTTTACATCGGGTAAATGATTTAAGATGGTAGCTTGATTCTCTTTGGTATTGAATAAGTGCGGAAAATATCCTTTTCGTAGTTCTGTCAGTCCAAACATTTTTGGTAGTTTGGATAAAGCTGTAGGTAGGAAATTCATGGAATCGATCATCCGAATGTTACAGGTTTGTATGGTGATGGCCATATTCTTAGTTCCATTTGGGATCACTTCCGGTACTATGCCATGACGAATCAGGTAATTCAGAATAGGATAACTATCGTATCCTTTGAAATTATGAGAGATTGCAGTAGCTCCATTGTTTTGTCCAGAGAGCAACCAGTTACAAAAGTCATCGGTTGTATTTGTCCCAGCAAACACGACTTCATTTTTTCCACATTCATCACACGTACTGGTTTCATTAATGGTATTATTTAAACACTTTAAACATATTTTATGCGCAAAACACAAATTGGGTTGATGTTCGTAAACTCCACATTTCATTTGTTTACAGTTGGTACATTTACCTGTCTCATCGGGTAGATATCCTTGTTCACACTGCACTAAATCCTCTAGTGTACATTCAAAGTCAAAGAAAATGTACGTTTGATTATCCAATCGTTTACGTGGAGTTGCGGTAAGCATAAAACACTGATGTCCTTTTGGATAGTAATCTTTACACACCTGACAATAGGTGTTTTCACAAGTATGACGCCCCATCTTTTTATTCACGGTTTTTCCACACTTTTTACATTTGTAGTGTCTGGTACATGTTGACTGTCCGGATGACGTGGATTGTTGATGTAATTTAAAACACACGCTACCTCGAAAATATCGTCCGCAGTCATCACAGGGTATCCAGTTATCATCGGTTTGATCATGAATTTTACGACAACATTGACATACGTTATTACAAGAATGTTCTTCTTTGGTGTTATATCCTTTATTACAGATATGACAATAATAACTGCGTGATAAAAACGCTGGCATACTGGTGATCACATCGTAATGTTCATCATGATGATACAGATAAATCTTTTTCTCTGCTTCGGGTCCTTTATAAATTAAACTGTTGAACTCATCTTGGCTTATAACATAAATCTGATAATCGGGTATGCTTACTTGAAACTTTTTGATTTCTTCTATACCGCATTTTGTCAAAGGAACTCCGGCCCGGGCATGTAACTCAATAGCTAATTCCTCTTGAATACGCCGTCCTAGTCTAATACTATTCCATTTAGGGTGACCCTCGATTCTCGCTTTTGCCGTAACGATAGCTCTGGCACAACAGAGGTCGTCCTTGTTTTTAATCTGAATGATGGACTCTTTATTGTACACAAATCTTTTAATATCTACATAATCCGTTTTCTTTTTTTCCGCTACCAACTGGCATATCCACATGCGTAACTTCCATCTCTACTTCTTCTGTTATTCGAAATTCTTCATTGGATTGTAGAACTCGTTCAATTTTGTCCAATAATAAATTACTTGACAATTGGTCCACCCTCATGAACGGCATAGTAATAGGAAATTCCAAATCTGGTGACTGTAGTGATATCTGGATCAGGTCTTCGGACTTTGTAAATGTGGTTACTTTCTTTAAGATGTCATCGAATATCTGGTGCAAGGTTTTTAAAACTTCTTCTATACTATTGGCGTTGATCTCTTTGAATCGAATTTGGTACTGGGTACAGTTGGTTTTAAACCTTGGTACACTTTTCCGACTTTTAATCTTCAATTCATACATGTCTTCTGGTTGTTTGGTACTGGCTCCCCCTATTTGATGTCTTTCACGAGTGTGACGCTCTAATGCAGTTGATTTACAGAAGGTGGCACGACACTCCATATATTGGAATCTGGGTCTCTCATGGTTCTTTTTATGTCTTTCAAGATTGTCTTTTCTTGTAAAACGTTTCGGGCAAAGGTCACAAGCAAATTCCATATGATCTCTGTGTATACTGTAATGAATTAACAATTCTCTTCTGGTGTCAAATATGTGGTGACATCTGTAGCAACGATTCGCCATCTTGTTTCTGTTTTATTGAACGTCAGGTTTTTCTTGGCTTCTTACTTGTTAATTCACAGATCTGTAAAGACAAAAAGGACATGATTTAGTTATAACATTTAGTTATGGAATTTAGTTATGAATATTAATTAGTTATGAATAAGTGATGGGTAATTACTTACCATTTATTTGAGGTATCTTTACTTTAAATAGAAATTGGTCCTTCTTATCACAATCTGTTTATTCATTGGTCTGAAAAGATAAAAGGACATCATTTAGTTATAATATTTAGTTATGAATATTATAATTAGTTATGAATTAGTGATGGGTAATTACTTACCATTTACTAAAGGTATCTTCGCTTAGGATCACACTTTCGAACTGGTCAGCAGAATGGCAGTCTGGCGACTGAGGAAGCCGGTTGATCGCGCCTTTATATAGTCAAAGTCATTTGTATCGATGGCTGTGATTGGTTGGTTATTTTTGTAAGGGGTGATTTGATTGGTTGATTTTCCTGCATTCTGATTGGTCAATCCAGTAGGTAAACACAGTTTCTGATTGGTTGAATTTCCTGCAATTTGATTGGTCAACATTATGTACAGCTTCAATCCAGTTTTTGTTTCAGAATGGGTGCAAAAATACTTAAGATAGTTAGAAGTTAGTTTAAAGTATTTACTTAGTAACCATGGTGATGTCATGGTATTGTATTAGTAAAAGGAAGATGTCATGGTATTGTAATGGTAAAATGGTGATTTTAAGGTTTCTGCGTGGTGGTTGTGGTGGTTTAAAGGTATCTGGCTGGTGGTAGTGGTGGTTTAAAGGTATCTGGGTGGTGGTAGTGGTGGTGGGATAATAGTCTATGGTGGTGGTAGTGGTGGTTTAAAGGTATCTGGGTGGTGGAATAATATCTATGGTGGTAGTGGTGGTGGGATAATAGTCTATGGCGGTGGTGGTGGTAGGCTATGGCTGGGTGGTGGTGATGGGATAATAGTCTATGATGGTGGTGGTGGTGGTGGCAGCAGCAGCAAAAAACCGTAAAAAGGCCGATAAAGACAACAAAACTGCGATACATTCATCGAAATTACAACATGAAACATAAACTATGAATACAATTGCACCGAATGATGAAAACAAATGTAAATTTTGACATGAAAACACAAACTGAAACATGAAATGTGAACAGAGATACAATAAAACTTAGAATAAATACGAACTTGAACGAAATTGAACGAGTTCTACAATCCAATGAAGAATTTCGAATAACAGAAGAAATAGAGATGGAAGTTACGCATGTGGATATGCCAGCGGGTAGCGGAAAAAAGAAAACGGATTATGTAGATATTAAAAGATTTGTGTACAATAAAGAGTCCATCATTCAGATTAAAAACAAGGACGACCTCTGTTGTGCCAGAGCTATCGTTACGGCAAAAGCGAGAATCGAGGTCACCCTAAATGGAATAGTATTAGACTAGGACCGCGTATTCAAGAGGAATTAGCTATTGAGTTACATGCCCGGGCCGGAGTTCCTTTGACAAAATTCGGTATAGAAGAAATCAAAAAGTTTCAAGTAAGCATACCCGATTATCAGATTTATGTTATAAGCCAAGATGAGTTCAACAGTTTAATTTATAAAGGACCCGAAGCAGAGAAAAAGATTTATCTGTAACATCATGATGAACATTACGATGTGATCACCAGTATGCCAGCGTTTTTATCACGCAGTTATTATTGTCATATCTGTAATAAAGGATATAACACCAAAGAAGAACATTCTTGTAATAACGTATGTCAATGTTGTCGTAAAATTCATGATCAAACCGAAGATAACTGGATACCCTGTGATGACTGTGGACGATCTTTTCGAGGTAGCGTGTGTTTTAAATTATATCAACAATCCACGTCATCCGGACAGTCAACATGTACCAGATACTACAAATGTAAAAAGTGTGCAAAAACCGTGAATAAAAAGATGGGGCGTCATACTTGTGAAAGCACCTATTGTCAGGTGTGTAAAGATTACTATCCAAAAGGACATCAGTGTTTTATGCTTACTGCAACTCCACGTAAACGATTGGATAATCAAACGTACATTTTCTTTGACTTTGAATGTACACTAGAGGATTTAGTGCAGTGTGAACAAGGATATCTACCCGATGAGACAGGTAAATGTACCAACTGTAAACAAATGAAATGTGGAGTTTACGAACATCAACCCAATTTGTGTTTTGCGCATAAAATATGTTTAAAGTGTTTAAATAATACCATTAATGAAACCAGTACGTGTGATGAATGTGGAAAAATGAAGTCGTGTTTGCTGGGACAAATACAACCGATGACTCTTGTAACTGGTTGTTCTCTGGACAAAACAATGGAGCTACTGTAATCTGTCATAATTTCAAAGGATACGATAGTTATCCTATTCTGAATTACCTGATTCGTCATGGCATAGTACCGGAAGTGATCCCAAATGGAACTAAGAATATGGCCATCACCATACCAACCTGTAACATTCGGATAATCGATTCCATGAGTTTCCTACCTACAGCTTTACCCAAACTACCAAAAATGTTTGGACTGACAGAACTACAAAAAGGATATTTTCCGCACTTATTCAATACCAAAGAGAATCAAGCTACCATCTTAAATCATTTACCCGATGTAAAGTTTTATCAACCGGATAAAATGAAACCCGAAGACAGAGTTGCGTTCCTCAAATGGTACAACGAGAATAGAGATTCCACGTTTAATTGTCAACAAGAACTGCTGAGCTATTGTCGTTCGGATGTGGATATACTGAGACAAGCGTGTTTGACGTTCCGTCAATTATTCATTGAGATGACAACTGTACAGAGTCAAGGAGGTATCGACCCTTTTCAAAATTGTATTACTATTGCATCTGCTTGCAACCTCGTCTTCCGTATATTGTTCTTAAAACCGGATACCATAGGTATAATTCCCGCACATAGATACCGTCCTTATGAGAAACATTCGTTGAAAGCCATGAAGTGGTTACAGTGCATTTCTGCAGCCAATAATATACAGATACAACACGTAATGGTGGAGAGAAACAAATTGGACCCTATAAAGTGGATGGGTTTTATGACAATCATGTGTTTGAATATCATGGATGCTTCTGGCATGGATGTTTACGTTGCTATAGTGCTGCTACTGTCAATCCAGTCAATAATATGACGATGGAAGAATTGTATCAACGCACGTTGGAAAAGAAACGATATGTTGAACAGCAAGGGTATACTTATGTGGAAAAAGGGAATGTGAGTTCGATAAAGACATACAGATTGATCCGTACATACAACGTTTCATTGATTCTATCTCAATGAGTATCTCCCTCATGCAAAGCTCTGTCCTTAGCTGATTTTGGCTTCACATTTAGATCATATTGGTTGTTTGTTCTCTATCAGTTTTTAAACCTCTTTGAGTTTATGGTCTTCCAAACGTTTAGATTTTATCTGCACTGAAGAGACATAAGTTGTCGAAATGCGCATATGCAGAATTTAAATTCACGGTGACTTCGGTATTTAGTTATTTGAAATACGTGAACCCTCTAGAATCTAGAGATGCTTTTTATGGTGGAAGAACGGAAGCCTTTACGCTGCATAAAGATACGTCGAATGGTGAAAGCATTAATTATTACGATGTGACGTCGTTAAACCCTTACATTAACAAAACCGGAAAAATACCTTTGGGACATCCACTCGTCATCACCGAAAACTTCACTGATATTCAACACTACGAAGGATTGATCAAATGCCAAGTATGGCCACCGAGGGGACTTTACATCCCAGTGTTACCTGCAAAAATCAACAATAATTTATTATTTACGTTATGTAGAACGTGTGCTGAAACCAATCAACAAACACCATGTCAACATACCAATGAAGAAAGAGCATTGACAGGGACTCGGGTTAGTGATGAAATGAAGAAAGCATTGGAAAAAGGATATGTCGTTTAACATATATACGAAGTATGGCATTTCGAAAACATAGAACAATATGATCCAAACACGAAAATGGGAGGACTCTTTACAGAATATATCAACACATTCGTAAAAATGAAACAAGAGGCCAGTGGTTGGCCCGACTGGTGCCTAACTGAAGACGACAAATGGAAATACATAAGAGAATACTACGAGAGAGAAGGAATTCCCCTCACATAAGAGAAGATACAGAAAAATCCCGGATTGAGAGCCTTGGTAAAACTCATGTTGAATAGTTTCTTGGGAAAATTTGGACAGAGATCTAACATGCTTAAAATGGAATATTGCAACGGATTGAAAAAATACATTGATATCTTGAATAGTGATAAAATCGAACTCATGGGTATTAGTTTCACGGGTGAGACCATGGCTAGTATTAGATACCGATTCAAAGATGATTTCATCGAGGAAACTAGACGAACCAACGTGGTCATTGCAGCATATACTACTGCTCATGCTCGATTGAAATTGTACAGCTATTTGGAGAAACTGAACGATCGTGCTTTATACACCGGCACAGATTCCATCGTGTTTTCCTCTAAACCTGGGGAATGGAAACCAAAACTAGGAGATTATTTAGGAGACTTGACGGATGAAGTAGCCGGAAACCCAATTTCCGAGTTTGTAACTGGTGGACCCAAAAATTATGGATATAAAGTAACATGTCAAAATGAAATCACAACCGTATGTAAAATAAAAGGATTGACACTGGACTTCCAAAACAGTCTACTCATCAATTTT
This sequence comes from Modiolus philippinarum, assembly GCA_002080025.1. NCBI lineage: Eukaryota > Metazoa > Mollusca > Bivalvia > Mytilida > Modiolidae > Modiolus > Modiolus philippinarum. Next base: position 67,672 of record MJUU01014844.1, on the reverse strand, counting down.
GACACGATTAAGGACATGATCAACAACGGAAAAGACAATGTAAAAACTGTGAAAGATGACTTCAAAATCATTAGAGAAAATTTCAAACTACTTACCGTCAACCAGAAAAAAGATTACAGATTAGTGTTTGACAAAAGAGTCATCATGACTGATTACTGTACATTACCTTATGGATTTTAAATTGTAAAGGAAACATGTGGATGTTCGCCGACCCGTGTTTGCCTATTTGACGGAGAAAATAAAATGTATATCTGTTAATATCTTGTTTATTTCACTGCCTAATGAGATACGTGTAGAAAATCTAACAAAGAAAAGAAAACAAAAAAAAACAAACAAACAAACAAACAAAATAAAAAACATAAAAGTTGCCATAGCAACTTAGGTTAGAGTTACATAGACTGAGATAAAAACAAAAACAAAATTTAACAAACATAGAAAAAAAAAGATGTCATAGCTACTTAGGTTAGAGATAAAAGGGAGATAACTCCAATAAAATGGGAAAATAGAAAGTAACTATGGAGATATAGAAAAAAAACTGCAAAAAGAATGGTTAGGGTCAGAACAAATACAACATTACTGATCTAACAACAGAAAAGTTAGGGTTAGAGCATGGTTAGGGTTAGGGTTAGGGTTAGGATAAAGACGAGACCAGTAGGCACAACCAAAGTAGAAGCTAAAGTAGAAGGCGTGACCTAGAAAAGTACCTTGGATAGAAGTAGGGCGAGACCAATGAAGATATCTTGAACAGAAGAAGGGTGAAGCCAAGCGAGGGACATTTGTAGGGGCCAAAGGTCAATGACACACTACTAAAGTAGAAGACGAGACCTAGGAAAGTACCTTGGATAGTTGTAGGGCGCGACCAGTGACAACACTATGGACTAGTGAAGTCAAAGCCAAAGGCGAGGCACTCAGGACGAGGCTAAAGGTCAAAGGTCAACACTACAACAAAAAGGTTCAGTCACTGAAGACAATGATTAAGGTGTAGTAAAAAATAGATTAGGGTTAGGGTAAAAGCAAGGCCAAAGCTGGGATAAAGACGGGACCAGTAGGCAAAATCAGTGACAACACCAAGGGGACCAGGCCAAAGGTCAATTACACACTTAGCACCTCGTCAATAACGATTGAAGCGCCCTCTATAGGGGTCAAAGGTCAAATACCCAAACTAATTTGCATATTTTAGGGGAAATTAGGGGAAAATGAAAATATTTTACAAAGAATGCACTATGGGGGTCCTCGACGAAAGTGATCTGAGGTAACGTGTTATACTACTCCCAGCCAATCCAATTTCTGGCAAGGGGACCAATGACATTTGTCGTGTGCGATTTAGAACCTAAATTTTGCAGTTGTGTATTCACTTCAATGCTACTTTTCATAGCGGTATTGTGATCTCTCTCACCTGCTAAACCGTCGTGTCTAAAAACATAATTGTTTTACCATTTGATCTGAAATTTTTAACTACTTCTCTTAAAATTTTAGAGAAAATGTATCCCGCCGTAGATATGCTGAACGGTGCCGAACGGTAAGACAGTGTATACAAAATAACGTGTTTTGTTTTCGTAATGCCAGGCAAAACCCCAAAACTGTTGATGTTCTGTAAAAATTTCGACATGATGGTATGCCGATTTCAAATGGTAGCTGAAAATGAAATCGCCTTTATCTAAGATTTCTCTAGCGACTTTGTCGTCTTCGTAAATTTGTGTTTGTGTAAATGTTGGTTTATGTGTCTACTAATCTCGGTTTGCCCGATTTGTTGAAGGCTACTGTAAGAGGATTGATAATCAATGGTCTGTTCGATACTTCTTTGATACAGCCTTTGATCAATAAATTGTTAAGGTTAAAGGCCCTTTTTTCAGTTCAATGTTAAACCTTTAGGAAATTTGTGTAAAACCTCCAGCCTTAACGGCTTATTTGTTTATTCCAAAAATGCACCTGCAAATTATTGAGATAATTACCCGTGGAAATCTACCATTATTTTATGCTAGGATTAAAAAATCTAATGATTTTTCAGAAAAAAGCTTGAAAATATTGTGGTGGTTTGATGTTTTCTGGGACAAAAATGCGGTCTGTTCGAATGATTTGCCGTTTTTTATATTGTTTATCATAAATTTATCATCTATTTGTTGCTGATACTTGCAACAAATGGTAGCTTTCTATGCATACATGAAACAGTTATCTGCAGACGAAGTTTGGTAGAGAACCAACAAGCCGTAACGGCTGGGGATTTTCCATAACATTTCCATAGGTTTAACATTGATCTGAAAAAGGAGCCTTTATTAACCTTAATTTCCGAGACAACGAAATCGTAGTTTTCAAGCGAAGATTTATTATTGCGCAGGAAAACAGATTGGGGTTCTGTTTTGAATGGAATTTTGTATCCGTTTTCAACAATATCTAAAATAAACTTATTATCTGTAAAAGATTTCCATTCATGTAACTTGTTTTTTAACCATCTAAAAGGTGTTTCGACGGGTTTTTGTTCTTCTTCCGAACTGTATGAAATGTTTTGACATGCAAATCTGAACTATTAGATCTTTCATCGTTTGAAGAGATAAAAATTTCTGAACCATAAGCGATATATTAGCTCTATATTCAGACATTTTTGTCTGATGTGAATTTGTCTCAAAATTACAAAAATGTAAAAAAGTACTTAACTTAGTACTTAACTTAGAATTTTTAGCATCAGGGCAGCTGTCACACCAGTGGCCTTTCTTCCCACATGAAAAGCACCGCCTTGGTTTGTACTTTCCGCTGTTATCTTCAGTTTGTCGCTCTTTTTGGTATGGAGCCGACCTTGTACGCCTTTTAGACTTTTCAGCCAGCCTAAGATTTTCTTTCAGCCTTTGATAAGGCCCTGTTCATCCGCTACTCGTCCTCTGAGTCGCCTGCGATGTGGTTACATGTACTCTCGTACTCCTGAATGACCCTCCAACCTAGTTCCGACGAATCGGCGAGTATAATCATTTTTCGGCGTTCCTCTTCAATACCAATACCATCGGTAATTTTCTCCTTTGCCGCGGCGACTTTTTGAGTATTGATGTCTGGGTTTTCCAAGATGGAGCGTGCTTCCTTAACTTTTGACATGACTTTCACGCTGTGTTTGTATTGGTTCTCGTTTCCTTTGCGTTGAAACTTGAAGTTGTCGGAAACACTTTCCACAATTTTTGATATCTGTGCACCCGAAATTTCTTGCTGCGTTTGTTGAATATTTGGAAACTATTGAAGCGGGAATCTATTAAAACTGCCATAATGCTCAATAGCTCTTGTTTTGTACTAGCCATGGCTGTTTCAACTGCGCTATGAATTGCATCTCTAGTAGTAGAATCTAAACCAGTGTCCATCTTGACACGACGACTGGCGGATAGAAAGTGCCTTACTGGTATTTCGAAATTCGAATTTCACGTGACTACGTAATCAAGCACACCGTTCCTACAAATGTTTCCCGCTATACTTCGAAACGCGGGAAAATTGATTTAATTGTACACTAAGGAAGATATATTAAAGAACAAGTAAACTTTTAGATGTACCTCAGTGATAAGACTAATATTCATTTTTATATGAATCAACAGAATCATGGCCATTCTAATCTAAATTTGACTATAAAATAAATAAAAACATTAATTTAAATTTTAAAAGAAAAATCCTGTAAAATACCCGTTAGTATATTTTCAAGAAAAAATATATTTGTATAATTGTTGTTAAATTGAATTGCAATTTGTACTCCAAATTTCTTTTCAATAAACTTTGTGTGATAAAAACAATGTAGCATTGCCATATTTAGATTCCGAGTGGCCAATGGCTCCTGCTTGTTGCAAAAACAACAATCAAATGTTAAAGATGTTTATCTTTACATGCAAATGCTAGGTCTATATTTAAATTCTTCACACATGTATATAAGTGCTATGTGATAAGAATTTGTATAACAATAGTCAGTTAAGGTTAGGTCAGGCTGTTCATGTCTATGGCACACTCCCATACTTGTGCTCATGAAAAAATACTATTGCAAGTAATGGACAAAATCTTTATTTTTGAGGAAAAAATACTATGAATATCTTTTTAAGTTATGAATTGCCTATTTTATTTAGAAATGATTCACTTAACATATCCATACATTTTTCTATGATTTTTAATGAATTTTTCCCCTATTTTATAGCCACCAAATGGACTATAACAGTTGTTGAATCGATAATAAAGGATAATTATTTAAAAAAAATCGAATCAATTGAGATCGTAGAATTTTATAATTGATATTTTCTTTTATGTTTTTCTATGAAATACTGTAGAAATAATACCTTTTACAGGGTGTCTGATACAAAAAGTTGTATCAGCACCTTGTGATGAAAGAATGGCACGACGTCGCGCGTGTATCCATGAGAACAAAAGAAAGACGTTAAGTTAGCATCAAGTAGTTCCTAGGTGGAAAATAAAATTACCGTAACGCTAAACGAATAAAACTTTCTTTAAACGTTCATTTTGTAATCATAAAAAGCGACGTCATGTGACAATATTCTTGTATTAGGTATCGTTGGTTAAATTTTTCGCAAGTGCGACTCGAACTTTAAATCACAGCTAGAATACCTCAGATATTTTACGAAAGGATATGGAGTAAATGAACATGAGACCATAACACATATGTTAACTCAAACTGCAATAATTTTAATGAGCTGTATTTTAATGAGATGTATACATATAAACTTACGACAAGACTTTATACCTCAAACCAGAGGCTCCAAGGAGCCTGTATCGCTCACCTGGCTTTCAGTTGCCACAATCAAGCTAACATTGTAAGTTATACACTTGATCTTCAGTCTTTCAAACTTTGGTAGATCGAACAACACATCTTGAACTGTATTTAAAGTCTGATAATGTTTTACTATATTTCTTTGACTAAAAAAGTTCTTGCTAAGGACCACTTTCAACACCAGTTTCGAAGTCGAGAAATCATTTTGTAAGTCGCGGTCAATGAACAATTTTCAACATCGGTTTTGAAGTCGCAACATCAATATCTATTTTGAAACCAAATTTTATTGAAATCAGACAATGTTGAATTTTCCCGCCTTTTTTGGCAGCCATTTGAAAATGACAGTCAACAAACAATTTACAACACCGATTTTGAAGTAGTGACATCAATTCCCACTTGGATACCAAATTTCATGGAAACCGGAAACAATTTCATTTCATGGAAACAATTTTACTTAAATGATAACAATTTGTTAGATGGTCTTTCAAATACTAATTCTAAATCCTATTGGTCACTTATAAAAAAACTGACCAAATGTTCTGGAGATTCCACTATTATAAGTCAACTTAAGAAAGAAAATGGGGAATTGGTTTCGGCGGATTATGATAAAGCGTGTTTACTCAATGATTATTTTAGTTCGGTGTCGACACTTGAAGATGAAAATGTCCCAGTTCCAAATTTCCACATAAGAACTAGATTTTCTATGGATGTCTTTCAAATTACAACTAATGAAGTCAAAGACATTCTTGAACTTCTTAAATTAGGTAAGGCCTCTGGTCCCGACGCAATTAGTCACCAAATGTTGAAGAAGACTAAAGATTCTATTGCTGGTCCTTTAACTTTACTTTTTAACCTGTCCTTAACTCATTCAGAATTTCCAAAGATATGGAAAATTGCTTCTGTAATGCCGTTGTTTAAAAAGGGGGAAAAAAATATCGTCACAAATTACAGACCCATATCATTGTTATCAACAGTTGGCAAGGTATTCGAAAGGATTGTATTCAAGCATTTGTTTAATTTCTTTATGTCACATGAGTTATTATATAAGTTCCAATCTGGTTTTATTCCTGGTCATTCTACTGTTCACCAGCTAATAGAAATATATCATAGAATTATTATGTCACTGGAAGAAAAGAAAATGTCGTGTCTGATCTTTTGCGACGTCTCAAAAGCGTTTGATCGTGTTTGGCACACTGGCCTCTTAACTAAACTAAATGCATATGGTATTACTGGTGGTCTTTATAAATGGTTTGAAAGTTATCTATCTGGTAGAAATCAACGTGTGTTTGTTTGCAATTCAAAATCGTCTCTAAAAGAAACGAACGCAGGTGTACCTCAAGGGTCTGTTCTTGGCCCTCTTCTTTTTCTGATATATGTTAATGATATTGCTAATGAATTATTAAGTTTCGCTAGACTCTTTGCGGATGATACTTCATTGTCATATGCTTCCCAACACCCTCATACTATCGAAGATATAATGAATATTGATCTTGAAAAAATTTCGGAATTGTCTCAGTCATGGCTTATAAGTTTCAACCCTCAGAAAACAAAGGCGCTTTTAATTACGAATCGAGATATACCACAAGACATTAATGTATTATTTCAAAATCAAACGGTAGAATTTGTATCATCGCATAAACATTTGGGTATTACGTTTGATAGTAATGGGAAATTCCACTCGCACATATTAAATATTATTCAATCTGTGGGTAAAAAATGGCAGTTTTTAGGAAACTTAAATATATTCTAAATAGAAATTATTTGGATCGAATTTATATATCCTTTATTCGCCCCATTATGGAATATGCTTCAGAAGTTTGAGATGGGTGTAGCCAACAAGATGTTGATAGTTTAGAAAAGCTCCAACTAGAAGCTGGGCGAATTGTAACCGGTCTACCAATATATGCCAGTCGGGAGTCCATATACTATGAAACGGGATGGGATACATTAGAAATTAGAAGACGGATGAAACGCTTAAGCATGTTTTACACAATAAAGAATAATCTTGCGCCTAATTATTTGACAGATTTGATGACTCCGATGTTGAACAACGCGTCGAATTATAATCTACGCCAAAGCAATGACTTTGTTGTTCCTCAATTAAGACTTTCAAATTCAGAGAAATCATTCTTTTATTCTACAGCAAAACACTGGAATCAATTAAGTTCTGAAATACGAAATTCTAGAAATCTTAATATCTTTAAAAGAACAGTAAAACCGAAATTATCAAAACCACCTGATTATTTCAAATTTGGAGATAGAAAATTAAATATCCTTCATACCAGATTAAGACACATGTGCAGTTCTTTAAAGGCGGATCTTTATCGTAAAAACATAGTTAACAACCCATCTTGTAATTGCGGGCATCCTTTTGAAGATTGCATTCATTTCTTTATGGAATGTAATTTATTCACCGAGTGCAGAGACAATCTCTTTGCCGCTCTAAATAATTTTACTATAAGTATTGAATTTCTATTGGCTGGTGATGAAAACCTTTCGAATGACCAAAATATTTATATATTTTCGTGTGTACAAAACTTTATTAATCGTACAAAACGTTTTGATCAACACTGATATAATGAATTTAAAACTCACTCCAGTCAATATGTTATATATTTTTCTCTTTAATCTATTATTTTTTTCTATTCAGACATCTTTCATGTTTGTATTATATTTATTATATAATTGTAATGCCGTCATTTATATTTGTATACTTAAACATATTCTTGTATTGGGAGAGGACTTTTATAATGTTGATAAAACTTTTGTCCAATCCCATTGCTTATTCTTTAGCAAATAAATATGTTTAAATCAAATGGAAACCGGACAATTTTGAATTTTACCGCCTTTTTTGGAGGCCATTTTGAAAATGGCAGTCAAAGAACAATTTTCAACATCGGTTTTGAAGTCGCAACATCAAAATCTATTTGGAAACCAAATTTCATTGAAATCGGACAATGTTGAATTTTCCCGCCTTTTTTGCGGCCATTTTGAAAACGGTGGTCAACGAACAATTTTCAACACCAGTTTTGAAGGCGCGAATGCATGGCAAACATTTTATTAATTTACACTGAACCTTGATCTTCTATAGTTTTGGAAATAAAAGACAAAAAAAATTTGAAAATTTGGAAAAATTAGTGAACAAAAAGGGCAAAAACTCCTTCAAGGGTTTTTGGATTTTCTTCAAAATTTCAGGGTGGGTAGATCTTGATATGCTGAATATATCTGCATGTTACACTTCACCTCTATCTGTTACACTTTTTAAAATGAAACTTTTGAAAATTTTACGGAAAAAGGGCTATAACTCCGAGATGGGTTTCAGGATTTCTTCAAAATTGCACAGTAGGTAGATCTCATCATGCTGATCATTTTAAGGTGTTTCAGTGGTATTCTGCCATTTTTGTCTTATACTTGTTCATTTAGGTTTCATTCATTAAACAAATTAACGAAATAGTTATTTGAAATGTAAAGAAAGTTCCAAAGTATTTAGAATTATTATTCCTAATCATTTTTACAACATTTTCATTATAAAAAAAGTGAACTATAACACACAAGCTTTAAATCTGAAGCTCGATTTACAGAACACAGAAATTATACAAGGGAGATAATTTGATAAAAGAATTTCACATAGATATCACTAGAAAAAATAACATTTTGCAATTTATTTCTCTTATGTCAACAGTGACCCCTAATTTTTATTTTTTATGCGGAAACTATATAATGATTCCAAAACACATGCAAAGTATGAACAAAATCTATAATAAATATTTCAAGTTATCCTCTCATATAATCATTTTCCCTAACATTTCTATGTAAAATCCTGAAATTTTCAATTTCAGTTTTTGCGCTTAAATGCACGGTGACCCCCAAATTTTATTTATATTTTGAAAAAATAACACAATAATATTTCTTCACAGAAAATTTCACAAAATTCTATAATAGGAAATTAATACCATGCAGACACCTTAACCCACTGTCAGATTTTTGATATCTGTAATGGTTTTCGAGTTATTGGCCAAAAACTGCAATTTACCCTTTGTTCTATTTTTAGCAATGGAAAATTTGGCGGCCATGTTGTTTGACCTACCGCCTAATCGAACACAATTTTGAGAAGCCATACTCTGGTGATGATTCAGGCCAAGTTTGGTTACATTTGGCCAGGTGGTTTCAGAGGAGAAGATTTTTGAAATTGTTGACAGACAGACGGACGACAGACGCATGGCCTTTTAGGCCAGATAAGTTAAAAACCACATCAAAGATATTTAAAGGAACATTGTCTGAATTAGCGTCTTACAAAACTGTATTGAATAGCAAACTATTACGAGCAAAAAAAAAATCGGAAAGGAAGGACGTAACATGGCAATCCATAACAAATACGGGATTTTGATTGAACATAAAAATAAATAGCTCATGATTAATTGCTGTCCACTGGATTCAAGATATGCAGCATATTTTTGGTAGTTCCATTCGTTTGAGTCGAACAATCTCTGTTGTGACGTACATATTGCAACTACGCATGCACTTCGCCCAGCGTCCTGTCCAATCGGCCATCTAGTACATATATATGTAATCTTGGAAAAGTGTGAAAAGTGTTTAATGGAAAGAGATTGAAATGCCTGACTGTATAAACTTTATATTAAAATTAGAGTAAATAATTTGAAAAATAGAAGGAAAAAAATTTCTTTATTTCATGTAAAAGATTTTGATATATAAAACGTCAAATTTTTGGAGAGAAACAGTTCTCTCTAAAGTTTTCTTTCATTTTCCATTTGTTATTTATATTCCTTAAATATATTGTTTTTTAAAGAAATAAATATGCATATATATATAAAGAATATATTAAACATATTCGGATTTTTTTTAAAGTATCTAGAGTATCTAATCCAAATATAGCACCGTCTGCAAGCAGCATAACAAACAGCAAAGAGAAACTGGTTCTTCATAGGATAAAATAGCAATACAAAGAATAAACTCATTCCAATTTAATGGACAAGGTGCGATAAGAGGTTGATTTGGCCCAAGATTCCAGAGAATTTTTAAGTTGCACCTCAAGATTTCCTTTCATGTTCGTTTCAAAGCTTAGATCCCATTTACAGAAAAATACAAAAGTTAGAACCAATGACGTCACAATAGGTATGGTTCTGACGTTATGAAAAGGCTACTTTTGTGCATTTTTATAGAAAGATACCGAAATTTGCAGAGTTTCCGAACAGTTTTCATAACCGGAAATATCGAGCACATTCAAGAACCAATAAGATAATTTACCAACTTATCGGTACAAAGGAATTGAACCTCTCATACAAATATTTTTGTGGTTCTTGCATGTGCTCAATGTTTCCTATACAGAAAAAATAGTCAAAATTGGTCAAAGTTGTCATTTTTCTACAAAATCTTCAATTTGTCCCTTCTTCTACACTCAAAAGCGCAATCATACATCAATATTTGAGATATGTTTCTGCTTACTGAAATGCAATACCCATAGAACATTTCAATGAGAAAATTCGGTGAATTCAACCCAAATTATTTTTCAGGCCAAATAAGTCCCTTACCTACTCCTTTGCAATTCCGGTGATTGCAAATCTGGTGCCGCCATTTTTGAGAGCTACTATATAGTATAAATTACCAAAATTTGCGGAATTTCATGGGACTTACGAAAGTCGTAATAGTAAGTCGATATGTTAGCAGACATGGGGTAATCGTAATCGGTAATCGTAATCAGTTGTAGTCCATTACAATTTTTCAAGTAATCGAATATAATCGATTACTGATGTGAGTTTCGATTACATGTAATCGAAAAAAAATTCGATTACAAGCAAAAAATGTGGTTGTAATTATAGTTACTTTTCGATTATTTTCGATTACTTTTAAATTTCAGGCAAGTTTTTGAAAATATATTGGCAGAACAGAGACCATTATATGAATCCAAATTATAAGAAGAAAAATATATCTTATGATCTTATATTTTCACTTTATATTAGATATGAATATAACATGTGCAGAAAGTCTTAACATATAGCTATTTTTCTGTGTATTTTCTACGAAAAAGAGAAGAATACTTGTCTTTTCTACATATTCAATTATTATTTAATATATATATTTGAGCTGTCTGTACCTAATACTAAATTACCTATGCCAAAATGAAAATGTGTATTATAATTGTCTTATTGTGTGAAGCCTGGTAATTGTGTAATTTTGTCTAAAAATAAATAAGTACAACGTGTAGCACTGCTTACTTCCTGCTTCTCGTGTATTATATCCGATGTGTCATTCATTTGATTGGTCGCTAGGTTACATGTACACACAGCTCATATATATATATATATATATATATATATACCCTTTGTTTCGATTTCGCGGCACATTTGAAAATTTTCTTCGTTTGATTTAACCACCCACCCGCCACTTACAGCTATGTTACATCTTTTTATACCCCAGATCGATGATCGGGGGCATATTGTTTTTGTCCTGTCTGCCTGTTTCTTGTCTGTGCGTCCGAAACTTTAACCTTGGCTATAACTTTTGAACTATATAAGGTAGACTTTTCATACTTGGCAGGTGTATAGGTCTAGTCCAGAGGAACATAAATATGCAAAAAATTAGGTCAGGTCAAAGGTCAAGGTCACAGAGGTTAAAAAGGGGTGAAATTGGCTGTTTTCACAACTTTGACTGTAGAATCTTTATTACTTGGTTTGTTTGATGTTATTGCCAATAAAATTACGCAACTGGAGTTTGTCAACAGATTTGAGGGAGCATTTACCGTTCTTGAGAAACAATTAGACGCCCAAAAGCGGACAAATGAAAAAAAATGAAATTTTAATTTTTTTGTTGGATCTTGATGCAGAATTTTTCTGAAGGTTTCTTATAGTATGTTTAAACAGATAAAATTAACAATTTAAATAATTTAAAAAAACAAGAGGCCCAAAGGGGCTTCATCTGTTTCAGATTAAAGAGGTTAAATTTGGTGTTTTTATGGTAATAAACAACTATTGAACTATGTAAGATAGACTTTTAATACTTTGCAAGTGTATAGGTCTTGTCAATATGATCATAAATATGCAAAAATAGGTCAACGGTCAAGGACACAGAGGACAAAAAGTGGTAAAATTGGGTATTTCATATATTTTACTGTAGAATCTGGAGGCATATGTAGTTTTCACAAACACATCTTGTTTCTGCTTGTTTTTGTTATAATTAATTTTTATTTACTGCTTGCTTATTATGTCACCCCAGACGTAGTCGGGGTGACATGTTGTTATTCTACGTTTCTTCTGATTATTATGTCGCCCCAGACGAAGTCGGGGAGACATATTGTTATTGTTCCGTTTCTTTGTTATTGTTTCTTTATTATTATTATTATTATTTTACTTCCAATGATTTTGTCCACAGGTCTTCTCATAGTTTGCCTGAACCGAATCACTTGATACTTGGCACACACCTGAACCACCATGTGAAGTTTTGTATGACAAAGAAAAAATTTTCAAAATGGCCGCCCTTTTCCAAGATGGCCACCATTTTACATTGAAAAATGGAAAATTATATATCTCAGGAACTGTTTTACAGAATTTGTTTATATTTTGCACAAATGTTCAATTAGATGAGAGCAAAGAATTAATGCGGAAAAAAATCAAAATGGCCGCCATTTTCAAGATGGCCGCCATTTTACGTAACAAAAATATCAACTTTGTCCGATTTGAATGAAAATTGATTTCTAGGCAGATTTGAAGTCTGCGAACAAGATGCAATGGAAAAATTTTCAAAATGGCCGCCATATTCAAGATGGCCGCCAAAATACGTCAAAATTTCAATGTTGTCGGATTTCAACTAAAATTGATTTCTGGGTAGATTTTGACGCTGCGAACAAGATGGAATCATCGAATTGGCTGCCAGGGGCGACATCAGCTATTGCTTGCAATTGCAAATCTAGTTATTATTATTATTATTAAGGTCTACAGTGGAAAGACCTTATTGTATTTCTTCTGATTATTATGTCGCCCCAGACGTAGTCGGGGAGACATATTGTTATTGTTCCGTTTATTTGTTATTATTGTTTCTTCTTATTCTTATTATTATTATTATTATGTCGCCCCAGACGAATGTCGGGGCGACATATTGTTATTGTTATGTTTCTTTATTTTATTATTATTGTTCTTCCAATGATTCTTGTCCAGACTTTTTGAGAAAACGGCTGGATGTAATCAAATGAAACTTGGCAGAAAGTTAGATCACCATAACGACAAGTGCAGGATACAAAATTTTTCTTCAAAATGGCCGCCATTTCATAGATGGCCACCATTTTACGTTGAAAAATTGAGGATTCAATATCTCTGGAACTGCTTTGCAGAATTTCTTCATATTTTGCAAAGATGTTCAATAAAATGAGACGAAGGAATTTATGCAAACATTTTTTTCAAAATGGCCGCCATTTCCAAGTTGGCCGCCAAAAATGCGTCAAAATTTCAACTTTGTCCGATTTCAACGAAAATTGATTTCTAGGTAGATTTTGATGCTGCGAACAAGATGGAATCATCAAATTGGCTGCCAGGGGCGACATCAGCTATTGCTTGCAATTGCAAATCTAGTTATTATTATTATTATTCGTTTTCTTCCAATAATTTTGTCCGCGCCGTCATTTTGAGACGGCTTGATGGAATCAAATGAAACTTGGCAAGAAGTTAGATCACCTTGAGGAGTTGTGCTCTCCATGAATTTTTTTTTCAAAATGGCCGCCGAAATACGTCAAAATTTCAACATTGTCGGAATTCAACGAAAATTGATTTCTAGGTAGATTTTGAGGCTGCGAACAAGGTGGTATCATCTAATTGGGGGTCTGGGGTGACATCGGTTATTGCTTGCAATTGCAAATCTAGTTTTGAAATTGTGTTTGCTGCGGATGGTTTTCCCAAACAGAAATATTTTTCAATAAACCATGATCAAATCGCTTTCAACTCGCTTTCAAATCATGAATTCACTAGTTATTGCTATGGTTTGAAAATGATCCATTCAACAACTCGTTTACAACTCGTACCAGGTAAAAGGACATCTATGATCTGTTGACGATTTCTTGGGCACATATGATTTGAAGGCGAGTTATTGAGGTTTAAGAAACTTAAAGCAGTGATTTGCTCATGAGTTCTTAACTTTGGTTACATGTATAAGTGAAAACGAGTTGAAAACGATTTGTTAACTTGTTACATGTGATGGAACGATTTGTTGATGAGTTCTTAACTTTAGTTACAACTGAAAACGAGTTGAAAGCGATTTGTTAACATTATTCATGTGATAAAATGATTTGTTCATGATCTGTTGACATTGTTGGAGACCAGGCATGATCTCAAAGCGATTTCTTTTGAAGCAAAAGTTTGATGTAATAGTAACATGATTTGGTAACGATTTGTTGAAAAAAAACTTTTCATTTATTGGTCAAATTTAGGTCACTTCCTGTGCATTTTCATACATATGAAACAATATTCATGCAGCAGGCCTAATGTGATTATAAAATGAAATGATATATTAAGTCTTTTATACAAGTTTTTTTTTGTAATGTGTGGAATGGATTATAGTGAAATTCAGTATGTAAGGTAGGTAGATCTTTTGAATTTTTGTAGTACCGCTTTATATAAGAACAAATTGCAGCCCTTTATCATCAGCAGTTAATGTGCATATATAGAGTTTATATTTGAGATATCTGAATGTTTCACTTCTTAGACTAATGTTGAGGAGCAATGTGTATTAAGTAATTGGTATTATATGATATGCTAGAATATGCAGAGAATTAAGTCTGTTAATTTTAATCATCACAAACAATGTGAGCCACTTAACCTATATGACACTGTTAATGAACATATTTATTTCTGTATCCACATATGTACAAAACTTAAGTTTAAATACTGGAGTGAAAGGTAACGAAATTATTTTATTCTATCATATCTACACATGTCTGTGTAACTAAATCATACATAAAATACATAATATATATTGTATGTGTACACATTGTTAATTACCGATTTGAAAACGATCCATTGTATCCCAATAAATTGTGATGGAATCATGGAAACGAGTTGCTAACGAGTTGTTACACGATTTGTTAGTGGTTTGAAAACGATCCATTGCATCCCCAATAAATCGGTATGAAATCATGGACACGAGTTGTTCATGAGTTGTTATACGAGTTGGTAGCGATTTGAAAGCGATCTGAAGATGATCCATTGCAAAATTTGCATATGTAAATTAACGAGTTGTTGGCTCATTTGCATGTTAAATTTTCTCACCTTCAACTCATGACCATATCATGATTTGAAGACGAGTTGTTGTAGTGAGTTGTTGCAATAATTTTTTATTTGGGTTCTCTGTTGATATTATTATTCAATCAAATTTTTATTTCTATCCTCTTGTGCTAGTCGCTTGTATTCATACTTTGGCTTGATAAGAATGCTTGCCTTTTCTACATATTCAATTATTATTTAATACATTTATTTGAGCCTAATACTAAATTACCTATACCATAATAAAATTGTGTATTATTATTGTCTTATTGTGTGAAGCCTGGTAATTATCGTATAACAAATATCTCTTTAGTCTGGGCTTTATATTAATTAGATAATCCCTTGTCTAAACAATTTCATAAAATCATCGATATACCTCCAACTGTTAATTTTTACACCTTGGGCTATAAATGATCACCCTTAATGAGATGTCAACATCAAGTTGATCAGATTCATTATGCAATCAAAATTGCAGTGTTAATCCACACATTTGTATATAAACAAAAGAGTATTTCAAATGATATTTGAAGGGCTTCAAGCTCTTCTTTTATGCATTGATTGGCAAAATCTGCCTGGTTTTACAATTGTGTCATGTAAATATATGCAACAGAAAAACTTGGGCAGTGTAGGAATCGTAAGTAAAGAAAAAAAAATATTTTGAATGATACAACTTTTGGACATCTAGTACTTTATCGACATTAAGTAGCTTTCTCTAATGATATGTCAAGTTGAAACCGGTTTTGACCCGTTAGATAAATTTTCTTGATTCAACATATGTTGAATAAAGGCCCGTGCTTTTTTCCCGCCAAATCTATTCGGAATACAATTCTCGGTGTTTATCTTTGATCCTTAGAGAAAAAGATTACACCACTTTATCCCGATTATTACCATATTTTATCCACTATCGGTAGTTAAATTTAAAAATTTTAATATGCTCGGCAAGCCTCGCAATTAAAATTTTGAAATTAAACTATCTCTAGTGGGGAAAAATGGTAATGAATGGGATCTTGTGGTGTAATTTATATTTAACTTTGTATCCTAAAATGATCAATGTGATTGCCTTTCGCAAACAAACAGAAGATATACAAAATTAAGTATGACAATCCCGTAGTCATGAAATGTGACATTTCTTTTATACGTTCCATATTTTGCACCTAATATCATATATTAAGGATCAAAGTTGGGTAAACCAATACAATGTACACTCAAAAAGTGTTGTTTAATTTTTATGGATAAAATATAACACGGAAATTACTACTTGACAGTGTGGTGAAGCCCCCCACAGTGTTCTCATAAACTATTTTTTTTTGTTAATACATTAGTGTAATCGAAATGTAATTATAATTACATTACCCAATGTAATCGATTGTAATCGATTACACAATAGCAAGTCATGTCATCGATTAATAATCGATTACACAAAATTCCTAAAAGAATCGATTATTAACCGATTACTGGTGTCTGTAATCGTTGCCCATCTATGTATGTTAGTACACCTTTAATCAATTACAATTTAAAAAACATGGGAATTCCATAATCTTATGGGAAAATGAATTTTCCAATGGGATTTAACTATTTCCCATGGGGTTTTGAAATATCCCCATGGGAGAAAAATAATCCCATTTGAAATTACAGAAATCCCATGGGAATAATGAAAGTCCCATGGGAATAATAAAAGTCCCATGGGAATATTTCAAAATCCCATGGGAAATGGTGAAATCCCATGGGAAATTGCATTTTCCCATGGGATTTTGAAATTCCCATGTTTTTTAAATTGCCATAGTGTAAAATCATGCTAAGATATTGAGTTACATTTATGATCTAGTAAAGTCTCATGCGATTTCGCACATTTTGGTTATTTACACTACTTGGTAGCTCTCAAAACTAGTGGCACAAGATTTGCAATCACTGGAATTGCAAATTTAAATTGGAATGATTAAATTAACATCGTATGTGAAGCATAATTCAGTTGGTTGGAAAAAATTAAATGCCGATAAGTATAGTATAAAACTAAATAATAACCAATCAAGCTATGAAGTAGTGTCAGAACAGCAAACTATTAAATACACAAGTTAAAGTACTTGTCAAAGTAACTATGAACATGGTTCATATATATGCAGAATCTCTATAGTCTTCACAGGATGTAGCAACAAGGGCAATTACAGCTTTCAAATGATATGCAGTAAATGAACATGAGACCAAAACACATATGTTAAATCCAACTGCAATAATTTTAATGAGCTGTATGGCCATTTCGGAAAATAATTCCCCATCAACAGCACTAGAACCCAAACGAAGGAAAAGCCATTATTTCAAAAAATGTTAAAAATGCATAAAACCAATCAAAATTCTATTAATCAATAATATCAAATACAGCTAATGATGAAACTACGATGGAGGGAGTTATTAAGTGTCATTATTACAGACAAAGGACATATGACAGGGCGTTCATGAGTACACTCATTTCTTTTATTTTTTAAACCCAATTAAACATGAATTATTTGTTGAATCAAAGAAAAAAAAGAAATAAAAATAAAAAAAGAAATAAAAAATAAAAATACAAAGGTAGTATTATACCGAAAGAGCAAAGGATGTTACAAAAATCAAAGTCAACAGAATTGGTGAAAACGAAAAATTTAAAATATGAGACAGCCGCAAACCACAGAAAACATAAAAAGCCCACAGTTTTTTTATTCCAAAAGGATTCCAAAAATTAATTTGTCACCTGTAACATAAAAATAATACTCATTTGGGCACAAATAAAATGACAAAATACAAAACGATCTCTTCAAATCTGATCGGAATTTTACGCACTCAAACCGAAAATAAAGACCGAAAGTTTCCTTTAAAGACTGGTTCCAAGCATTCTCGCACCCATGTCATCGAATCAGTCTATTACATAACAACGGCAGAAGAATACCGAAGGAACAAAGGAGTAGAAGTTACAAAAATCGAAGTCCATAAGTCCAAAGACATGGTCAAAACGAGAACACAGAAAACATTGATGCTAGACACAGAAAACAATGACGTTAGACAGATACAAAGCACAGAAATAGAAATCACAACATTCAAAACAAAGGCACTCACAGTGTGAGCTCCAGTGAAACTGAAAAGAGACATAAGATGCCCAGGAAGGGTAAGCATGTAATGCTCTGTTAACAGCACTCGTCACACTGTGAGTCAATTCAAGAAAATGTCAAAATCGGTAGTCAAAGCCGGGAAGACGAGAATCTAGCTGAAAATGTCCAATTTCATTTGGGATACTGACACGTCATATCTTTCAATGATATTATGGTAACGGCCATAGAATTTTTGAGGGATGAAGTTAACATAGGTTGAACAAATCCCTGACTAAGCAGCTTTTGGAACAGTATTTTTGCTCTGTTAAAAAAATCACTGTACAAACTACATGCTCGGCAGTAACGAATCAACTGTGAAATGTACACTCCATAGGCTGGAGAGGTAGGTATATTGCTGCTAAGAAAGGGAAATTTCACAATTGGGGTATTAAAATCATCACGCTTGTCACATAGCCTAGATTTCAAACGTCCATTTTAGTCAATATACAATAAAATATCTAAGTACGAAGCTGAAGTAAGTCAGTTGTTTCTTTAATTTCAAGCTCATTGAGATAGATCTGATGTAAATACTCCTTAAATTAAAGATTTTTAAGAGAACGTACATCGTCTATGTAGCGGAAGCTGAAATTAAAGGACTGGGCTAAATGTTTTTGTTTTCTTTGTGTAAGCCCTTGTGAAAACTTGGCCTTGTACGAATAAAGGAAAAGGTCAGCTAAAAGCGGCGCACAGTTCCCTATAGGAATCCCTATTGTCTGTTGGAAAACACGACCTCCGAATTCGACAAAAATGTTGTCGATCAAAAATTCTAACATTTTGATTACGTCAGTCTCAGTGTACTTCTTGTTTGAATCAGTGTGGTTCTTAACAAAATATGTCTTGTCTTTCCCTATAACTAAATAGGTGTATCTGCGTTCTCCATTTTTAGTGCAGAAATATTAATGTATTAATTCTGCAATTACTGTTTTCAATTTATTGTGTGGCAGAGTTGTATAAAAAGTAGAAAAGTCAAAAGTTTGAATGCTATGGCAATGGGTAAAACTTTTTGAGGATAGTTGTTCAAGGAGATCTTTGGAATTCTTCAGAATCCACATTTGATTCACGCCGCTTGTTGAGTAAGCTTTATCAAAGTAATTTTTCAGGCCATCTCGGACTGCGGTCAACAAAGTAGTGAGGAGCTGTGGAGGAGGTTTAGTGGTGCAAATGGAAGACCTGGCAATGAATCTCTGTTTGTATGGATTCTTATGAAGTTTTGGTACCCAGTAGATGTAAGGGAGTTGATTGTTTTCATCATTGGCTCTTATGCCAAATGATGCTAAAACTGAAGTGTGATTTTTTTACAATCTCGAACTCATCCCTCAATATTGTAGGGTTTCGGTATAAGTAGAGTTTCCAGATGAACTATCAATGCCCATCTCCTTCACAAGGCAGTCGAGATAGTAATTCTTACACACAAACTGTATGTTGTTAAAAGCTTTGTCTGCAGGGAGAATGACGTAATTTTCATGGAGGTTGGTCAGAGTTCTTACTACAAAGGGATCTTCAAATATACTGTAATTTCTGGATTTCATTGATGTTTTAAGCGACGGATGCGATTTACAATTAGTCGCCAGTTATAACGTGTCCAGCCGGACTATAATTGAATGGGGAAGAGGAGCAAGCACAATCTGGTGGTTTGGCATTAAAATTATCATTTTGGAAGTCACGCAATACACGTTAAAAACTTTGTAATTGAAAATGGAAGTTGCAATTGGTTTAGTGTAGGAATATGAGATAAGTGGAACCGATTGATCATTAAAATAAGGAGGGATGTTTGATGTTACTGTTTTGCTGTGTAGAATGTTAGCGTCCAAGCCTTTATTGGCGAATTGAATTTTGATAAATGTCCGGTTATCAAATTTGTCGGCGGATATGGGGACAGGCTTAAACAGTCGGTTGTTAGGTACTCCCGAAAACCAGTCCCTCTAAGTACCGGATCCCTCTATAAACCGAACGATGTTTTCGGTCCGGAATTTTTACTTATATAAATAAGTTAAAATTTGCTCTGAAATCCAACCCCTCTGAATTCCGAATTCCGGCCACACAGATCGGTCCCAAACGTATATTATTTTCTAAAATTCAACTTTGAAAATCGGACGAATTTTTTCACGGACTATAAAATCGACCAAATCTATTCAACAAGTCACATTTCTCTTGCCATCCTCATTGCTCATTAATTGCATTTGAAAGGATTACTCAAAATTTGGTTAAAATTTACAAGAATAGAGGAAAAATATACTGAAATAATAAACTCACAGCCTACAGTGACCTTACAGATCATATGTTACACTTCCTGTATCA
Source organism: Modiolus philippinarum (assembly GCA_002080025.1). Taxonomy (NCBI): domain Eukaryota; kingdom Metazoa; phylum Mollusca; class Bivalvia; order Mytilida; family Modiolidae; genus Modiolus; species Modiolus philippinarum. The sequence continues at coordinate 47,255 of MJUU01014844.1, read as the reverse complement.
GTGTTGGGATTGAAAAGGCCGGATTTCGGAACCTCCGAAAACCGGAACCTCTTAAAATCAACCGATTTCCTTGGTCCCAACAGAGGCCGGTTTTAGGAGATTCCACTGTATATCCAAAACAATCGCTGTTAAATTGTATTCTAGGGAATGGCTACCAGTTACGGATGATGCTAAACATGTTTTGTAGAAGGAATGAAGTTTTGAAAGTGGCAAGGAATACAGTTTGGTACGAATGTGATGAATACCTAGAGGAATGGTCATGAACGGAAGAAGCCCATTACTTGAAATGTCATGAAGACTTGGGGCAGTATAGTGCCTATGTCCATGACTACGTGGTCTCCGTTGGCTTCCATTCAATATATTCGTCACATTCACCGAACTGCATCCTGGACTTGACAGATTACCTACACTTTTCATATGATCATTGCAACCGTAGGGTATTGCTGTCCCCAATTCTCTTATCCAGTATTCCTCTCTTTGTAGACGGTAAGGTGTACTAAGTGTAGGGTTATTTGTTCTATGATATATTTTCTCAATAATCCTGACTTTCATGTTTACAATGGAGTGGTAAGGTTGGTTGAAATGTGCGTAAACATGTCGGGTCTTGTTGTCCATGTCCGCACATACGTTTCATCAACCTATCTTTTGTTCCTTATCGGGCGAAGTTGCTTGACATAAGCCTTTGTCAAAAATTTGATGAGATGGTAACAAACTCTTTAATAAGGAGAGAAATAAGCTAGATAACAGATAAACAATTTAGTGTCAATGACCGTTTCTGTTAAGTTGAAAACAATATTAAATGAATGGCCGTGAATTTTTCCCGCGATGGATACATGATAACACCGTCGAGACGTGCACTGCTTTAACAGATTAACAACAAATTTGGGGTTTTCAAATTGTCCTTAGAACCAACACACTTTTAGTGCGAATTAAATCCGAGAATTACCACTTCTGACCTGTACAACATATAAAACACTGATATAGAACTCTGATAGATTAACCAGATATATCACCCTTCTCTGACTATATCATCCTCCTGTCTATGTGTGAAAGCAAGTTGCATTGGATACTAAATAGAAATCATATTATAAACAATAATCGAATGTTAATGTCCATTCTCTTGAAAAATAACTATATTTAAAACTGCATTACAAATTGTGAATATTTATTTTTACCAGCTGTTGTGTTATGAAATTCATAAAATTAATTTTCCATTTAGATTATGTGATTAGTACCTACCATTCTACTCTGATTAAAAAAAAAAAAATAAATAAAAAGAAAAAAAGTTTGTTCTGAAGGCACGACTAATTTATCTGCTGCGAATAGCCTTATCGAGAACGTTTGTTTCTTAGTGCAGATCGATTCAGAACATTATCAAGAAGAGCACAAACAGAAAGATAGAGACCTGGTGACCAGTAGCATTTAATGGAAAGCCAAGGATCAGCTAAGGACAGAGCTTTGCACGAGGGAGATACTCCTTAGTTTTAAACAAAAAGTTTAGATATTTCATGTAACTCAATTAATCGATGTTCAGGCCAGCTCTAGAGTACTGGTTACTTGGTTGGTGATTACCCTAGAAAACGAACAATCCACTAGCGAAAACGAACAATCCATTAACAAAAACATCGATCAAGAGTGGTAAAAAACACAAAATACAGAAATGATTCTAAATCTATTTTCTGCAGAGAGTCATTTCAACAGGTTATATCAAATAAAATTATTAGATCCCATTTACAGAAAAAAAGCAATCAAGAGATGCCGCAATATAAAGTGGTGGCAGTACATTGTTATTCTGAAAATAAAGTGAAATAATCCTATTTTGCTGTGTTAGTATTAACAGTGGAAGCATATGGAGTAAATCTCTACAATAAAGTCTGTAAGTCTCGTCATGTGACTCACGAGAATCCACGATAAACAGGCAATTCGAAAACATTTCCCGCAAAAACATGACGTCTGAATATTATGACGTTCAAATTTTTGTTTGAAAGGTCATATATCTTTGTTTAAAATGTAACTTCCGGGTACAACTTTTGATCTTGGAAGTTCCAAAATTGTACAAGACTTACAGGCCCTATTATATGGAAAAACCAAGCAATGGAACAACTCTTTTATTGTTTTTTCCTCATCTTGAGGTCACCATTAGCCCATAAACAATGAGCTTTGCACACAGATCATAGTAAGTTCAAGACTGTCCCTAGCACCAGTTTGAGCGGAATTCCTTGCTAATTGTTGTAACATTGTCACGTCCGTGTTAATGTCAATGTCAAGATTTGTAGACAGAAGAGATAACTGTATTACAATTCACTTGTTATTTATGAATTTTCAAAGAATATTTCGAGAGCCTGTATCACTTTCCTGGATCATCAGAACTGCCACCATCCATTACAATGAAAAAAAAAATGAAAGTGGTTCCTCTTATAAATTTAAATTCATCGCCAGCATACAGAGTTTATACCTCACAACTTTGTCACTGCTGCCTTGCTTGTAGTGGATACGATGCCGTTGTCGGAAGAGCTAAATTGTTGTTTGAAAACCTGATTTTAGAGGGTTATGTTCAGCCTTTGTTATTATTTGTTGGACAAAAAATTCTAGAAAAGCAGATTTTTTAAACGGTTTTCCAATAGGGTCCCATGTTTAGCTGTCGTTCCAGCTTGAGACCATCTCTGATGAGGTAAGGACATGAACTTCAATTCGCCAAGTAGATCCAGAGAAAAAGGATTTTTAATCATTTTTCCCCATAGGGTCAAATGTTACACTATGTTGCCTGCTGGCAGCTATCTCGGATGAGGTACCAACATTACCTCAGTTTTTAAAAGGGGGCTCCAAAGGACAATTTTGACTAAGTTTAGTTACAATTGGTCCAGTTGTTTCAGAGGAGAAGATTTTTGAATGCTTTCTCATATAGGTTCCTTTGTTAAACTCCGGTCTCCGATGGTGGCCATCTTAGATAGAGTATGAACCCGACACATTTTTTAAAGTTGGCTTTTGTAGACTAAGGACTCTTTAGCCAAGTGTGTCACCTCAGATCAATCATTTAACCCTGTGGGAAATCTTTTTGATCAATAGCCACAAGGTAAGCGATACAGGCTCACATGTGAGCTTCTGGTTTAAATACGACACAAAACGTGTAAAATTATGAAAATTTGACAATCAAAGTTATAACTCCCTCAAAATTTTTGTATTGGTAGATCTTGGTATGCTTAACAATATTGCTTCTTAAAATTCCTCTATCTGTTATAGTTTTTCTAATAAAAATGAAATATATTAAAATTTTGAAAATTGTACGGAAAGGGGGCAATAACTCCAAGACATGTTTTTGGATTTTCTTGAAAACTGCAGGGCGGATGGATATCGGAATGATTATCTTTTATACAAGTCATGTTTTTTTCAATTTTTAGCAACAGCGATCAATCTCTATCAGCTTGAACATGTTTTTTGGTTCATGGACTTCCAAATGTTTTGGTTTTGTCTTCACTGAAGAGACATTAGTTGTCGAAATGCTCATATGCAGAAAATAAATTAACAGTAACTTCGGTATTTTGTTCTCTATTAGAACGTCCGACTAATCGAACACAATTTTGAAACTCCGTACATTGATAATGCTTCAGCTAAGAGAAAAAAAATGAAATTATTCAAGGGCGAAATAATGGCAAAAGCTCACGTGGCCTTTTTAGGCAAGTTGAGCTGAAATTGGGATTGGGAAAGATCTGTTGGGTGACTGATTGACAGCAGTTACAACAAAATTGTTGCACAAAAAGAACAATATCTACAGCATCTGGATATTTCATATTTTTGAGCTGAGATCATGGAAATCTTAAGCTCATCATTCGACAGTATCTCTCTATTGTACTGAATAATTCATCTAGCTTATTGTTTTGCATACTTCTTAACTGCGTTTATCAAAATCCTCAAAATCTTTTATAGTGGATAGACTGGTTAACTTGTTAAAACATCGAAATAAGTCATTTTAAATGCTGGAGTCAGAGGTTAGAACGTGACCAGCAGAAGCGTATATAATAACCAAATACCAAAGAACTATAAATTTAGCTTCTGCATAAATGAGACAAGAGCAAATTGGCTGTTTTCATTGAATGTCATAATTTTGACATCCTGAGATACCTGTCTGAAACTGATTTATTGATTGAATAGTTTAAAGTCCAGTGAGCAATTATTCAGCTTTACCAGGATGAGACAATGCTATTCAATTCAACAAAATGTAAGTTCAAGAAGAAGAAATAAAAAAAATGGATAAGACAACCAGGGCAATGAGTTTCGATTGCCACTTGAAAGGGAGAGAAATGGGTAGGGGCGGATAATTAAGCCTGCTTCACGACATCCAGTGCGTCTGTTCTCCTAAGAGCAATAATGAAAGGATATTTATACTTCATGGAGAGATTCGTCTCTCTTTACAGCTTGTCTACAACTGTTCGCGGTCAGGAATTTCGTTCTAGTATTAAGACCGGACTAACCGATCAGACAGGGCTTTCCCCATATCTTCCAATTTGCCCGAAATTGACTAACATGGGTCAAATAATGCACCTGTACGTATGTTTAGCGGTGCACTAAAAGTTATTTTGCGATACTTCAACACCTTTTCATCAATACACTTAAGATTTTGTACATTTTTTTAACCGAGAGATTGAATGACATGCAACTTCTTAAACTTCATATTCTATAAACATAATGATATCAAAAATTCATCCAATATTCATATGATTTACCATTATATCAGCGTATTAGTTTATTACAAAAAGGTGATCCGTTCTATCTGCTCCAGTTTTATAAAGCAAGCAATAAAAATTGGTAAATTAATCATCCCCATGTAAAGTATTCCTCATCAAAATTTGATAAGAAAGGACGAAATTGAAAAAAAAAAAATATCTGACACTCAGAAAACCCAAAGACCTACTTAAATATGATTTTTTCATTGAATAAAGTTGAAATAAGAAAATCTATTGAACGAAATGAAATACTCTATTTATTATTACAGTAAATTAAATACATATTTTTACGAAAGGATATGGAGTAAATGAACATGAGTCCATAGCACATATATTAACTCCGACTGCAGTAAATTTTAAAGAAATTTAAATACATCTTATTGTTCTTAAGATATTTCTCATATTCACCGAGGGTATTCACCAGCCCAGTAGTCAGTACTTCGGTGCTGACCCGAAAGCCGATTCTATTTGGAACCTTACAATATCTAAATTTTTGTAAATTTTGTTGAAAACTAAGGAGTATCTCCCTCATGCAAAGCTCTGTCCTTAGCAGATTTTGACTTTACATTTAGATCATATTGGTTATTTGTTCTCTATCAGTTTTGAACATCTTTGAGTTATGGTCTTCCAAACGTTTAGATTTCATCTGCACTGAAGAGACATAAGTTGTCGAAATGCGCATATGCAGAAATTAAATTCACAGTGACTTCGGTATTTAGTTATTGATATACCATCCTTTCAAATTTTGGCATTTAATTTTATTTGCCATTTTAAAATGTTGTTCTGACCACCTGTTTCTCTATATTTTATTATGCATTTTTTTTTACAAACGACTTGATGAGTACAATCATGTGTTTATCTAAATGTTGTGATTGTCAACTTTCTTTTGACACTAGTTTCTTTCCTTCAGGCAATGTAAATTATTAGGTAGCTTATTTGTTTATATTGTATTGGTACCAATCAGGAATGTTTATCAGTGTTACTTCAAGATGAAGAAGAACAATAAAACGTTGTTCCATTGCTTGGTTTTACCATGTTTTTGTAGAGAATGTATCTCATGTGGATGGATTTTAATCCCTATTTTAATTTTAATCCCTATTTTTACATTCCTATTATAACCTATCATACAAGCTTTGCCGACAAAGAAAAAATAATCAAGTAGATGAGATACCCCTTTCCTATGAAGTCTACAATTTAAACATGTTAAAAGAAAATAAGACAAGTCTCATAATGTAGCTTTCATGCCTTTCAGTTTTGCAAAAAGAGTATGTAAGGATGGGGAAATAACAAATTTGCCGAACAGAATTTTTAAAAGCCAAAGTCCATAAGGAAAAAAAACAAAGCAGGTGGAAATTGTCGTCCGCTTTGGTCCTGACTTGGTAGAGGCATTTAAAACAAATCGCGGGTTAAACCGGTTTAATGGTACGCCAAACTTGCCCTCCCATTGTGGTAGTGTCCGGTAGCAACTTAAAAGCAATTGCAGTTGAAAGGTCGTAGATAGAAAAAAAGAAATGATCATCCCAGTTATAGGAAAGTTCACAATGAAACATAGTACTTTCGATTAGAAGTTCCCATTCTCGCTAAAGTTATAAGCTGCTTTTGTTTGACTTCATACAAGTGTGAAAAGAAATTAAGTATTACAGACTCAAGCGCCTATACTTCATGTCTTTTTGTCCTATTAAAACCATATGATAAATATGATGTATAGTGTATATTTTAAAATGCAGTTGTGCTTGTAATAGCGTTAGACTTTTGAATTAAAAGTACTGCATTCAATTTTAATTCTGGGTATTTTTAGCTCTTTATAGCATCCTAATATGTTTTTTAGGTAGGCAATGGGTTACAAAATCAAACAAGACATTGTTAATTTTAGAAATAATGAAGTCCTCCTTAATATTTTTTACATAACCGATTTCAAGGCTGAAAACACATTTTGAAAACTAGAATCAAATTCGTGGAAGTACACAAAAGATTTCATTTTTAATCAGGTTAGAAAGCATTATTAAAGAAAATAAATCTGATATGGTGTCCTTCATAAACCTTTAAAACATGTACAAAAATAGATCATTATTCATTGATCTCCTTCGAAGAATTTCTACACAACCGATTTCATGTAAAGAAAAACATATTTTTTAAATTTTGAAAGCTTCTCTAGTTCGTTGAAGTACACAAAAGATTTATCTTTTTTAATTAATTTGGAATGTTGTATTGTAGAAAAAACTAGTCTTAATTTTTGTTTTTCCGAGAAGTATAAAAACTGTTTTAAAATAAAACAATCGAAGAAGTAAAAGTTAATCACAAAAAAATTGCCGAAATAAAATAAAAGATATCCTGCAATCTCAGACGCAATCAATCGATTTAGTTAATGGTGCATTTGTACATAGTGATGTCTACATGTGCTTGTGTCTTTTGATTGAATATAAACGAAATAAAATGTTTGACTTCCAAGCTGTTTCGAATTTTAAGGCGTATGTCATTTGAAATCGATATAAGACTAATCCAAAAAGAAGATTAAATGTGACAGATGACTATTTCAATTTCAAGCAATATTTTAAATATGATAACTATGTTTTTTTTCTTTTTTTTTTCTTTTTTTTTTCTTTTTTTATTTGAAAAGTGCAAAGTGATTTAATGTTTTTGTGAATCATTCTTACTAAAAAGAATTCAAAAAGATGAAGTCACTGGTTTTTTTTTCAACAAAACAGAAGTTGAAGAATTTATAAGAAAGAACTTGTACAATTTATTAAAGGGAGAACGAGTGTCAGTTATAAATTATATGAAATATCCTTTTCAAATAGAATGATTTTTTGACACATGAATATTGTTTTTTTTCATATATTTCATTTCAATACAGTTGGAAAATTCTGTGCATTTTTTGAGTGTGGATTATATTGGCTTGGCTTTTTAAGCAAAAAAAAAAAAAGAAAAGAAAAAAAAAATACCAATTATTAAGCATCGAAAACTCAAGAAAAACCTCTTTTCCCTCAATAATATTTGCGTCATGAAGCACGTTGATATATGATATCTTTTACGAGATTTCAACTATATTTATTCGTGTGTTTACTAAGCTATAGGGAAACGGGACAGATAAAGAGGAGGTTGGGGTACCCTTAATCCGGTTAAACCCTACCGCTGGCTTTTGCTAGAGCCGGTACCAAGTCCGGCTGTCCCGAATTCCTATCGTTGTTTACGTTGTTTTTTGGGTCATATTTGTGTTTTCCTGTGTAGTTCCCTGGCAGATTGTGGCATGTAATTATAATTTTCAGCCATTGTAGGTGTTTCCTGTTGTCCCTTTTATTCCATAAAGAGCTTTGAAATAAGGATACTTACAAAAGGGCATAAAGATGCAATTTGCGCAAAACCACCTGACAAATTGTAAAATCGGAACTAATGTTGTTAATTCAAATTACATTTTGACTGGCACAAATACTCCAAAAGTCATTAAAATCATTTTAAATGAATACAAACAAACTTGTATTCTCCATTTTGGAATCTGGCTCTTGACAATTTTGTTGATAATTTTGTTATAACTATCACTTAAAATATTTTTTGTTTCAGACTTTCATAATGTATTTAGTCAGGGTTGTTCTCGAAGAACTTTTCCATGACATATTTAATTCTGTTTTACATCAAAGCCTTTTTAGATATTGAAATTATTGTCGATTTTAGTAAAATCAAGATAGTGTGCAATACCATGGACAGTTTTGTAGAATTAAATTTTTTGTGTCTTTCCAACAATATTTACAATTTAGGTGTGTAATATTATACAACAACATATTTTGTTTCAGTGTTATAAAACTGGCTTAGTCAGTGGTGGCCTTAAAAGAATTTCTACATGATCGATTTTAATTATGTATAAGCTCGCTCCTTTTTTCGAATATCGAAAGTCATGGAAGTACACAAAAGATTTAAAAATCAATTAAAAAGAAATTAAGCAATTATACAATGCATTAGAATAGCTAATTATAGAAAGTAAAATTGTCTAACAAACATTGAAAAGTACATTGTAAATTTCTTTTTTTCCATGCACTCTCCATGCATCCCCAATTCCCATCTAGACCATTTTCTTCAGTTCGCCTATTACCCCTCTTCAAAATAAAACATATAAATTATAACTGCACAAAAAGAGAAAATGGGAAACTTTTGTATATATAGTGCACTACTTCAAACTATGATGTGTTCGTTTTCACTTAGATTTCAAAGTTTTAGTTCCTTAAATTTCTATAGTTTGTGAAATAAACAGTTTTGGTATCAAATTAAAGCTTAAGGAAGTACGAGTCTCAGTAATTAGAATTAAATAATTGACCTTTTGTTTTGAAGAACTTAGCTAATAGAACAACATGAGGAAAACATTTTGAAAATCCATGTATGAATTGAGTTTTCGTTCAATTTCCATTAGCTGTTGATATGCCATAAAACATATGAAAAAATAATTGAAAGTTAATAAAATTTTATACATTGTCTATTTAATGTATTTTAAAATCACCTATGACAAAGATCATATGATACATGTGCAAATAATTTAACCTTATTTAAATGAATGAAACCCGAGGATATCGAATGCTTCTGAATGTGACACTCATACTCCCTTGATTCATAATCTAATACAATGAATATAAATTTGTGCATTTTACGCCTTATATGGTCTTTATATCATTTTTTAAACATATATTTATTATAATCATCCATTATACTTAAAGTTCTCCCCACGATATAGCTGAAATATTGCTAAGGTTTGCGTAAAACATCAATCAATCAATTAATCAACGAAGACGGGCTGTATAGGAACTTAAAATATTGATGGTGTTGGGAATTGGCGGGTGCACAGGGGGTTATTTCAGCTCATGAACTATTACTTTAAAGAAATTGATTTCACCTAAGATAATGCCATGAACTTCGAAGTTGCTAATGGTTCTGTAAGCACATACATATCCTCCTTGAAATATTTGCTTAAATAAAACACATGCAGTAACCATCCCATTTGTACACGACTGGAAAGTATACATTACAAATGATTGAAAATGCATTCCTTAAATTATATGCAGAAAACTTCGGTATTTATTTATTATAAACCCAATGAATAGCAGAAAAATATTCAGAGAAAGTTTCATCTTTACAGGGGGTAAATTCATTGTTCATGCATTAAATATATGTATTGACCTATGAAACTAATAGGTTGTGATTTTATGGATACGAGGCCATCTGAATTCTTAACAGTACAAGTAAGTGGTCCTAATTGATTTCATGATGTTTTGTTTTAACTTATTTCTATTGCAATGTCTGTGATGCACAATTGTTGATGTTATTAAAATGCTGATAATGTTTGCCGTTATTTGTTTTGTAACTTTAGAACACGATTGGAAAGGAAAATTATGCTGTAATTATTTCAACATTGTGATCTTATTTTATCACATAATATCATTCTGAAAATTAGGATTCAAGGTCATGGGTAGATATTTGAGCAATAAAAACCAATTCTACGTGTGTTGTAGAAGTTGTTACAAATAATTATTAACATCAATGATATGTGGTCATTAATTGTGATGGTTATATTCAGATAAATCATGCCTCTGTAATGAGAAAAGGTTTGAAAAAGTAGGTTCATAGAAGCGAATTGACTATACATGCGTTTTTTTGCGAACAGCTACAAAATGTAGCACATATCGGCTTAATAGACGAATTTCATATTTACGGGATGACTGCTAATTTAGCATGTTTTTCAAAGGGACGTCACTCGCTAACACCCGTCATTCTGGTTTTCGGTCTCATTAGGGAAAGGACGGTCAGTAAATATTTTCTCTGGCAACGGTTACGATTTTCACTGTGGTAAGTACTCGAATAGCTTGAAATAATTTATTTAAAGACAATCGAGATATTACCCCTAGTCCAGTGATAGATACCCATGTATTCACAATCTACTGCTGTCCCTTATTACAATGGAACCGTAAACCTGACTGTCGGGTCAGTAGGTTACTTCCCTTTGTGGAAAACGTTATAAAAACGGAGCCAAATTCGGGATAAGAAATAAACATGAAAGTGGTCTATTGAGTGATAGCCACACATTGCCATATTAATTCAGTACCACATGCATTTCTTAGATTGAACTAACAACCTTTGAATTTGTAGTGTTTTGGACCTAATTATGACTTAAGGATGAATATGCAGGATTATTGATTATTTTGAAGCTACTCAAATAAATTACCCACCAGAAAACGTTTGAATTAAAGACAATTCTTGCCCATACTAGGATAGATTTTGAAGATTATACAAATGTCTAAATGGTAAGATGATTATTTCTTTTAAAATCAGAACTAAATATTTTACATTTATTAGACTTCTAATGATCATATAGTCACTTTTTACTTTGCATTAATTTGTCAATAGTTCCTTAATATTTTTACGCTTTCTAATATTAGTTTGCCAAAAGATTATGAAGGAGATTCTGGTTATATATGTCAGATTTCCAAAACCAAGTGTGATGTTATCGTCTTTGACAAAAATACATAAGTGCTAAAACGTTGTCAACGACAACTTTTCCTGCGTCGTATCATACCATTTTTACCGTCATTTTGCGCGGGGGATAAATAGCACGATACAACATGATAATATCAGTCATATCAAGTGAATACTTTTGTAAAATTTCACAAAAGATTAAATGACTATGAAATCATATTTTGCTATCATCATAATCATACACATGTATTTGCTTTAAACATTATTTACTTATTATGCGTGACAAAACATAACGAAATATATATATCTTTTAAGCAATTTTCAGGATAAAAGGCTTGTATTGTAATATGCATTATGAAAAAAATGAACCGTATGAAACACTAAGGCTTATGCATTAAAATACGCAAATAATTTGTGTGCAAAACACTATCAAATAACACTGTGTTCATGTCCAAAGATCCCATGAATAGGACTAATCTTTCACTTCTTAATGCTATGTTGTATTTCATAAAGATGTTATGTTGTTTTGGGATTTTTTTTTATTGAGGCACAATTTATGGTCTTTTGTATAAATGACGTGCTTCATAATAGTTCTTTTTTGTACGTGCATGGTCTCCCGCAGCTAAACTTGTCAAATTGCATCAATTATTTTCAAGATTACCGATTGGAAAAAGTCATCATGGCATGTAAAAAAATTATAATCGAAACATGAATCGGGTTCAATTTGAAACTAAGGTTCGTCGATATATTGCTTCCAAAGTGTAATACTGTTTCTAGGTGCCAATAAAACGACATCTGTCAGTCTATATTCTTACGAAACTGAAATTTCTTCATTGACTCGTAAAAGATAATAATATTAAAGATGCTAATTCCCTCAATTTTACTTATAGATACATTGATGATGTTCTTATACAATAGTTAATGAAGACTGCCGACGGGAGATTAGCATTGACTGAGACGCTGATAATGACCAAGCCGAAAGTGATGTGATTAAATGAAGTCAATACCATTTCACCGATTATTAAACTAGACAGACAATAGCATTTTAAGCATTGACTAAATCTTCTTCTGAATCACTTAAATAACTTTTGAGAAATTATTTGCGCACCGGTCATTATCATTGGATGATAATGATCGATGACCGTTCATTATTACTCCAAGAAACTGACTGGCAAACCAGTCATTACATGTACCGTCCGATAACGACTGGCCAAAATTTATGTAGAATAATTAATACCACCTGACTTTCTGCTCACCAATGGAAATAGTTCTAAACTGATATAAATAATTCCCATTATTGCATTTTTTGCTAAATGGATCGTATCAATATATCCTCCAGAACTAGGTTTATAGGAAAAGACAGAAACCACTATATCTCTTCTTTTTGGGACTTGCAGCTTGCTATCGAATTTGATGAAAATGGTCATCTCAGATCAACAGAAAACATGAAATTAATAAAAGGCTTTGCAAAGCACTAACTGGGAGGTGTTTAACGTCCTTGACTACCTTTGTAGGTCTTGCAAGGAGAGCATGAATCATACAGAGGTAAAAACTGTACGTGTTGACAGAAAATACTGCAGTGAAACTTATTTTTTCATATACTTTGAAACTTAAAAAAAACTTAATACTTGAAGAACAATCTTTTGAAAAAGGAACATTTATTACAGTTTGTAAAACAAAATTTTGCCACTTTGGTCATTACAGCTCGGAATGATTAGACAATGCCTAAATTTGTCGACACACAACTAAAAGCTTACTTCAAGAAGAATCAAAATTAAGATACAAACCTTACAAAATCCGATCAGAAAATATATAATGTAATTACCTTATATAAAAACCAAAAGATGCCTCTGATAACAAGTCGATCCCTTTAACGATTGCCCATCTGTCAGTCATAGCTAAGGATCCTACAGCTAATAAATTATTTGATAGACCACCGACAGGGGTCTTCAAACGAGGTAGATACATTTTGTTAATACCAGTCATTATACACACAGCTGTTAAGCTTGTCGTTAAAAAACTAACATATAAAGAGAACCTCGATAAAACTACAAATGAAGCATGGGCATTCAGCACTGAATTATGTTCTTTTGTTTGGGCCATTTTCAAATATGCCCAAATGTTGTCGAAAATCGTGTAAGGTGTTGTATGGTACGTGCACTTCCTAGAAATAAAATACATATGTACTACACGCATCTATATTTTCATGACAGCAGTTGAACACACATGCTGTTCAAGCCTTCGAAAAAGTTATCAATTTTGCCCAAATTCGAAATAAAAAAAAAACTTTCAAGAAAAGGGGGTTCCAACCCCTGAACCACCTCCCCTCTCCCTCCAGATCCGTCAATGCGACCAAGGTTGTTAACAGCTTTCTTGTACATTTAATAAGCAATGAAGGGATATGGAGTAAATGCACATGAGACAAAATCTCTCCAAAAACATGGCAATATCAAACAATGGTACAACGATTTTATTGTTCTCCTTCAGCTTTAAGGAGCAATGACATCTTAAAAATTAGCTTTGCTCATACCGCATAGTAGGTTCAAGATGGCCCTTAGCATCGGTTTGAGCGGCATTAATAACCAGATCTCTAGAAACGCTACAACCATGTTTTTGCTTGCCATGGACGCGGGATTATCTGATAAAGTATCCTTTCAATCATTGTCATCCATTGCCTGACAAAAGCACCAGTGTCCCAAGCTGGTTGACAGTTACAACATATAAACAGAAATAATACTTTAAGACAAATATTGTATAAAACATTAAAGATAGTGATCCTAATTTCTTTAACTTGACAGACGAACAAAAAATCCAAAACTTATTAAACCCAGCTTCCTCCCAACAAGTAAAAAATATAGGTTCCTTTTTAAAACAGTCTATGAAACTGAGGTCAGGGGACTTAGGTTGATTAACTTGTTGATATGTTTAAATGTTTGTTATGCCTATTGTTTATTGTTTGTCACAAACATTTTATGTTTCATGACAATAAAGAATTTGAATTTATAAACAGGACACTCATCAAGTCGCCTGTTAGAAACTTGGCATTATAAAATAGTGAGACGTGGGCATTATAAACGGAATAACATTTGAAATAAGAAAAAAAAGAAATGAGATAAAATGTCAAATTTTTAAAGCGTGACGGTGCATCCAGCTGAGAAAATGCTCTAAAAAAACATGAGTAAGTCTGTATCGCTCACCTGAAAAAAATGCTTTTCCCATAGGTCAAATGTTGAACTATGTTCCACGCTGGCCGCCATGTTTTTTCTCAAATTGGAGCAAAATCAGCAATCTTTGTAAAAAATCTTTCTACATAATTCCAGCAAAGTTAAATTAAATTGGAATCAATAGCCAAATGACGTTTTTCCAATAGGGTCCTATGTTAAACTATGTTCTGCGCTTGCGGCTCCAAATACAATCAGTGATTATTATAACTAACCCTCTATTAATCATAATGTTTTTCTTTAATTCTTCAAACAGCCTTTGATCTAGCATTTCTCAAAAAGCGTACCTTTTTCTAGTCAGCTGACTCTGTGCATTATAAAAAAAGAAGTCTACATTTATCACTGGTAAAAAACTGTGGGTGTATAAAATACATGAGAAATTCTATAAAGGGTTTTCATTGGGTAAACTGTTGACGAAATCCATCCTGCTTACATTTCCGTTTCACGGGAGAAGGGGGGGGGGGGGTTTCTTCTTAAATCAACGGTTTAGCTTTCACCGACTTCCGGATAACGACCGACAAAATTTCTGATTTTCATTGCTATTTTTGTGATAATCTTTGATTCCGCTCATTTACTTAAATGGACAATCCGCATCACAACCCTCCATACTTATCGTTGATCATCTGAGGCAATGTATCGTCTTTAATATTGCTTGGTGTTGATATAACCTTTATTGAAAATTATTTAGCCCATGGGGGCTGCATATAACTGCATGTTATTTTTTTGGCTCCAAGAAAAAGTTTTGTAAAAAAAAAGTATATGAAGAAGCACTACGTTCAAAATGAAGAGGAGTTGAAAACGAAAGAACAATGAGAAACACCCATTTTGTGTCATGATAGTCGTTTGATAAAAATATATTTCGTTGCCTGTTTGCATCCTATATAGTTGTACATATAAATTAAGAAAAAATATCTTATTAAAGTATATCTAAAGCCCTGAAATTAAATAGTATGAGATATTAAAATACATAAGCTTTGTAGCACTTTTAAAAAGACTTTCAAAACCCAGTCGCTGATATATGTACCAACACATATAGCTAGTGATTCCCTCTGTCACACCATTGATTTTACTATATGATCCTATAATGTTGAAAATTTCATAAGTAGTTACATAGCCATAAATGCCCCGACCCCCCAAACGTTTTTGCGCCGTCTATCAGTAACATGTATTTGTGTTCTGTGGGACCAGACTCTCTAAATACATGTAAAAGTCTGGTTGAAGCAGACTATGCTAAACGTCATGCCACACCCCACTGACCGTGAATGCTTGGACCGTGTCACCGTCAAACCCATATTCGGCAAGAAAACAAGATTTAGACTTAGAGTAGTGAATAAAGTTCCTTGAGCTAGCCGGGGAATTGCACAAGCCAGTCCGAAACATGTTCCGAAAGAGGCGGATGGTGCACAGACGCTTGTCTTATGAAAATCTATACCCCTATCCACTTATTCACTTCACATATGTAGAATATGTAGAGAGGGGTTTGGAATTTCATGAAACAAGTGCCTGTACTAGAAAGGTCCGGCCAAAATTAGCCAAGTTAGTCAAAAACGTAATTCTCACTGTACAAACCTGGTGTACTCTAGTAGTATGAAAAGGGGGATGCTGCCGCACTCATGCAGAATCCTGCATAAAAATCCCCACCTCGAGGGCAAAATGCAAACGGACGGCATCCCTATTGAGCATAGGGTAAATACAAGAATGGCATATGTATTCGCTAGTAGACAAGTCTTCCCACAGGAAAGTGGGGATCAGGACACCTTAAAGGGAAGGATGTCACAGATTGATATAAATAAAGATATGGCATCGGGTTCCAGGATTTCTTTCTGGAGAATGAAGATTTGGAAGATAGCACCCCCACCCCCCAAAAGCAGCATCAGTGCTGCAATGCCCCCAGCCTGGTGCAGATGAATGAGCACATCCAGCAGTGTCAAAACTGCGGGGCGGAGCAAGTCCATCGAACTGAGCAAGCAGGGGAGCAGAAGACCAGCTGCGGCTACCCACTCAAGAGGAAGAAGGGGCAGTTCTGCAAGAGCAAGCC
>MJUU01014844.1:4930-23715 GCA_002080025.1 Modiolus philippinarum | reverse complement strand
CATCAAGGGATTGGAGAAAGGAGCGACGAAGGCCGTAGACCACGTCGTTCATCGAGTGACCCGCAAGAAGCCAAAGAAGCCCAGAGCACCACCTGCCACTAAGACCAAGAGGACCCCTCAGCAGAAGGCCCACCTCAATAATCTCATCTCGGTTGGTGGCATTGCAACCATCCACGACTTCGTCCAGCGCTATAAATAAATATATATAATGGCTGATATGCTTACTTTTACCGAAGGACTGACTTTCATCGAATACCATCCTATCACCGGGACACAACTGAATAGCTCCGGCACTGAGATCCGCCTCAGCATCGAGTCGCAGGATCTCTTCCTTCATCCCTCCGAGAGCTACCTCTTGCTGGAAGGAAGGCTCCAGAAGGGTGATGGGTCGGCCTTTGCCGATGCCAATCTCATCTCCCTCATCAATAATGCAATGATGTACCTCTTCAAATCCATCAGCTACAAGCTTTCCGGGCAGACGATCGAGCATTTGAACGATCCGGGGGTCGCCACCACCATGATGGGTCTAATCACGTATCCAGACGATTTCTCCAAGTCCCAAGGCCTCAACCAGCTATGGGTAAAGGATACTTCAGCAGACGCCGCCGTTGAGAATCTGGGATTTGCCGCGCGCAAGGGCTACGTCATCGCCAAACCCGCCAATGAGGGGACCTTCTTCTTCACCATCCCCTTGAAGCATATCTTCGGCTTTGCCCAGGACTATGCAAAGTTGGTCTACGGATTCAAGCATGAGCTCACTCTCGTCCGCGCCTCGGATAATGACGCCATTTTCCGGGTTGCTGCCAATATCAACGACCCCCCGCAAGATCGTCCTCGGCAATCTCTCCTGGTTCATTCCCCACGTGATGCCTTCCGACGAGCAGAAGCTGCGGCTCTATAAGACCATCGAGAGCAAAGTAAGGTAGATATTGGCTTCCGCATGAGGCAGTGCGATTCGATCGGCGTCCCCGAAAGCCGTGAATTCAACTGGCGCCTTTCCACCCGAAGCAGACCCGGAAGACCCCGATGGGTGATCGTCGCCATCCAGACCGATAAGAGTAACGATCAAGAAGCCAACCCCGCCATCTTCGACCATTGCCGCGTGAATGATATCTGGGTCACTTTGAATTCCCAGAGATATCCTGCCGTGGGCCATCGTGCCTTCTTCACGAATCAGAAGGTGTCCAGGCTCTATAAGGAGGCCGCCGATTTCCGCTGGAAATTCTTCAACATGGATCACCTGGTGAGCAATCCGGGCATCACCCCCGCCGACTTCACGGATCTCCATCCCCTCTTCGTATTCGACGTCTCCAAGCAGAGCGAGCGCCTCAAGAACTCAACGATCGACGTCTATATCAAGGTAAGATTCGATCAGAACGTCGCCGCCAATACCAAAGCCTACGCTTTGGTCATCTCCAATCGCATCCTCCAATTCGAATCCGATGGCCAGAAGATGAGCGTCGTCTTCTGAGGAGGATTAAATAAATGGACGATTCACTTTTGCGGAAAATCGCCACCAATACCGAACCCAAGCATGGATTCCCCTTCATCGTCTCCGGGGACGATAGTCAAATTTTGACCCGCTTCAACCCACCCCTCCGACTGCGCGAGGAGGAATCTTATGAGATGGCCCTCGTGAATCTGCAGACGTACCAATCCATCCCCAATATCCATACCGGAAATAATTCCTTCCGCTACTCCCCAGACGAAGGTGCCCACTGTTTCCCATCGCCCTGAGCACCGGCTCCTATGGCATCGACGATATCAATGACGAAATCCAGCGGCAAATGCTGCTCAGCAAACACAAGGCTAAGATCCTTCTTGATGCCAATCGCGCGACTCTGAGAGCAACGCTCACCCTCGCCAGAAGCTACCAAAAGGATTTCGATGTGCCCAATAGCCTGATACGGTGCTTGGATTCGATCCCCGAATACCTACGACGGACGCACGAATGGATACGTAAAGGGTGAGCATATCGTTGATATCATCAGCGTCCTCGTGAATAGGGATATCATCCAAGGCAGCTACATCAACGGCACCCCGCAGTCTACCATCTATAGTTTCTTTCCAGGGGTCGATCCAGGCATGAAGATCATCCAGACCCCTAAGAATCTGATCTACTTACCCGTGACCCTGAAGACCATCAATCAGATGCAAACCTACCTGACCGATCAAGACGGTCGCCCCATCGATCTGCGAGGGGAGCATCTCACCATTCGCTTTCATCTGAGTGAGGTATAAATAAATGGATTATCAAGAGAATGGTCTCAACTTGACGAAGGGTCAGGCAGAGAAGATCCAGCGTGCGGCAAAGATGGGTTGCCCCGTGAGCGTCCGATTGCTGCATGCCAACCTATCTGGTGGGCAAAAGATGTTCCTCACTCAACGGCAGATCCAGCGCATCACCAAGCTCTTGCAGAGCGGTAAGGGTGGTATGGTCTTGGAGATGAGCCCGAAGCAGGTGAGGCATAACATAAAGGAAGGTGGATTTCTCCCCATGCTTGCAGGTCTCGCCTCTGCTGCGCTACCCATGCTAAACAAAACCGTGCTGCCTGCTTTGGGTGTGGGTGCCTTGAGCGGTTTGGGTAGTGCAGCCACCCAAAAAGCCGTGGGATCTGGATTATATCTCAAGAAAGGTGGGAAAGTAGGCTATGTGAAATCCCAGGGTCGTGGTCTGCATCTCAGCCGAGGTACTTTGCCCAATACTTACGGTGATGGATTGTACTTGAAGAGTGGAAGTCGGCTCTACGATGGTAGTGGATTGATCCTTGGCCTCAATAGTCCCTTCAAGAGTATCCCCTGCTAGGCATGCTTCTCTAGGGCCCTAGATAAATGGATCGAATGCCTGGAAGAGGAGCTCATCTCAGAAATCCAGAGATATGAGCATGCTTTGAAGATCTATAACCGATTGGATAAGGTCGTCTCCTTTGCCCTGGGTGTTTGTTCCGTGGGCAGTCTATTGCTGACCAGTGGCACGATGGGGTCTGCTCTGACCGGTGTGGGTGCGGTGGCATCCATTCCCCTGGGCTCCCTCGCCTGCCTATGTGCTACGGGAGGTATGGTCCTGTCCTTGATCTCGCGTCGAGGTGCTAAGAAGAAAAAGAAGCATCGAAATACCGTGTGATTAGCCAAAACCTATAGGTCCCAGCTGGCAGGTGAAGGTGGTGCTCCTGCAGTCTGCCTGAAAAATTATTACGATGAGAAAGATCAGTTGCGTTAACCTTCCGTCCCCATAATTGAAGAAATGGATGCGCATGCGCCGTAGGGAGGGTTCTTCCAATCGCGCCTCGCTCGGCTACGCCTCGCTCCCCGCTCATTCCCGAACCCTCCATATCAAAGTACCAAGTGACCAAAGAAAATTTCCCAATCCGTTTCCCAGCCCTCTGGTATTTTTTTTACCTCCCCACCAGATCGTAGGAGAGGTATTGCCGATTGGATTTCTTGCTCAGCTTGAATCCGGTGCTCCGAACGAAAGCTCCTTGCAAGGGGCCCTTCTCTTTGTTAAGCGTGGGCAGGCCCATACTCTGGTGATTTCTCCTTCTCGATTTTTCAGAGTGAAAATCCTGCTTTTGCCAAATTTTCCATCCACTTCTACCGCCTCCAAGATCTTATAGATCACTCCTGTGGGCAAGTTCTTCCATGTGATGGATTCCTGATTCTGATTCTGATCCTTCATCTCTTCCTGGAAGGTATCTTCGCTGATAAAGTCATCATCGCCAACAAGTTTATCGGGGTTGGTGGGATCGAATGAAAAACGGTCAGTTCGTTTTCCCCGCAGCCCTTTCAAAATTTTCCCTGTTGCTGGCGACTAGGTTATTCATATAATCTCCCATAGTCCGTTTGGGAGAGGATGGGGACTGTCATTACAGACTAAATCGAATCCCCTACCACTCCCTTTGTCATAATGCATATCATGTCTTCCCATTCTTGTATTTACCCTATGCTCAATAGGGATGCCGTCCGTTTGCATTTTGCCCTCGAGGTAGGGATTTTTATGCAGGATTCTGCATGAGTGCGGCAGAATCCCCCTTTTCATACTACTTACTCTTTCTAAAATTCAACCCAAAAATTTCGTACGGGTCTAAGGGTCACTGATAATAGCTCCAATGATAGGTAATGTATCTTTCTACCTACCTGCCATATAATGACTACTTTTTCATGACCACTGGTGCATCCGTCATAAGCAAAACTGCTCCAAATCGGTATTTTTCGATGGACGGTACCCTCTATGAGTCCGAATTTTTCGTAATGGGCTAGGTATCATACGCTATAGATGAACTGAAAGCAATTACATATAACTACCTGGTATATAATGTCAATGTTACAGAGATCCCAGAATTAGCCAAGTTAGTCGAAATTGTCGTGCTTGCTATACAAACCTGGGTTACCCCGAACTTTTCCCTAGTAGTAATAGCACCAATGAAAGGTATTGTTTCTTCCTACCTACCTTCCATATTATGGTCACTGCTGCGAAGCAATGTCCACTGGACAAAGTTGGTCCAAACCGGTATTATTGTGTGGAGGCTTCCCTCTATACAACAGCGTCCGAAATGTTCGTAAGAGTCTAGGGGTCATACATTATTACCGAAATGAACGGGATTACATATATCTACCTGTCATATAATTCCCAATGTTACGACGCACTATCCAGTTCACATTACCAAAGCTGGTCCAAATGGCTGTGCTCACTATACAAAACTTTTGTATCCTACGTAGATTTGACACCGACATTTACGTACGGTTCTAGGGGTCACTGTCTGTAGCTCCGATTGAAAGGTGTTGTACCTTACTATCTGCCATATAATGACCAAAGCTGTGAAGGTCCGGTCGACAATGGCCAAGTTGGTCCAAATCATTATTTTTCGATGTAAGATACCCTGTATGAAACAGGGTCCAAAACTTTCGTACAGGTCTAGGCATCATATGATATAGCTGAAATGAAAGGTATTACATAAACCTACCTGCAGTATAATGCCCAATGTAATGAAGCCTCTAGAAAAGCCCAGCCCAACTTAGCAAAAGTGGTGCAAATTACCATGTTCAATATATAAACCAAAGCTACCCTCCGTCAATTCGACCACGAAATTTTCGTACGGGTCTTTTTTAGATACGCTCAACACTCAACACGTGGGCAATGCTACTATGCATAATCATCACTTTATTATATGAGCCGGTCTCTTTTTAGATCAGTTTTGACTTTTTCTATCAACATGATACTGTTATATGTTTGTTTGGTCCTTTATAACATAAGCTTGACCTTTCAATATGAGCAGCTGACTACTATGTTATATGCAAAAAAATCAATTATATTAGGTTGTCCTTTTTCATATATACGATTCCCTTTTTATTATAATGATTTGACACTTTAATATGATGTCTATAGCCTTTCGTTCCTGTAAATGACTCTAAACTTCATGAAGTCGACAGTTTATTATATCCCCTTAATCTATATAATTTTTACGTGACTTATTACTAAATACACTTTACTCTTTGTTTTCTGCATTTGACCATTCCTTACATAAAGTCATCGGTTGTTATATCCGCTCGAATCTTTATCATGTTCACTTGATACATCAATTAGGGACTTCAATGTTTCTGATATTCACTTGATTCTTTATTATATAGTCTTCATGGTTTATTATATATACTTGACCATTTATTATAAAAGTTTGACCCTTTATTTCATGCGCTTGGCCTTTTATTATATTGACATCACCCTATACTATCAAAGCTCCACCATTTATTTTGTTAATCTTACTCTTCATTATATATACCCGACTATTTATTATATGAGTATGATCCTTTAATGTGAACATTTGACCTTTTATTACACATATATAACTTTTTATTTAAGTGTTTGAATTTTTATTATAAGCTTTTAAAGCAATAGTTTAAGCATCCATCTTTTATTATACTAACTTGATCATTTATATACGGGTATGAGTCTTTGTTATATGTGCACGAGCAATTGTTATATACACTTGAAAATTTAACATATTTGAATGACCGTTTAATACAAGTGTTTGGCCCTTTATTTTCTACAATTGATCCTTTGTTATGTTGAGTTGACCTTTTATTATATGTGTTTAGTCTTTTATTATGTTATATTGTCCCTTTAATATATGTACTGAAGCCTTTAATAACATATACCTTAAGGCAGCTATGGCGTTCCATACAGAGTGTTCAATCTATGGGAAAGTAAAACCAGAAAAATCAAATAATCGTGCTGGACCACCGGAATTTGTTATTGAAAAATCAAATTAACAGACACTTATGGAGACAGGGTTTAAGATAAGTGGTATATCTCAGCTATTGTCTGTTTCTGAAAGTACTGTTTACAGGAGAATGCGGCAGTATAACCTAAGTAAACTGTCATTTAGTGACATTGACGACAATTCGCTCGATTTGATTGTAGAAGATATACTGAAAGAATTTCCAAAATGTGGAGAGAAAATGATTTACGGAATTTTGCAGCAACGGCATATAACGGTAATTTTATTAGACCAAGATAATATAAAATACACAAACTGAAAACAATTTAAAAAATGCAAAGATCCCTAAAATAACACAAACGATCATTAACAACAAACAGAGCAATAACTATAGGAAATCGGGATAACCGGAATTTGTATCGACAGGGATTTTGATACCTAGAGCTTTCCTTCTCCCTATAGTGTAAATTTAAGCAAAAAAAAAAAAANAATACAAAAAATAACGCAGATATAGACCATTATTATTACATAAGGAAAAGTCTTAAGTCGAAGGGATTTTTATTGAGGGCTGGAAAAATTTAACTAATCGTTTGTATATGTAAATGAATTAGTTTGTATATGCTAACTAGCATTGATTTCCTTTTGTGTAACGTATTTATACAGAATTTAAGGCGAGTGGAAAGAATTTATAAGAAACCAATCTGTCGCAGACGATCAACCACGTGGCCTTGGTGGCAAAGGTCAAAAGCTCTTTGAAATCCAACGAATAGCACAGAACAACTGATCGTCGATTTACTCACAAAAACACCAAATTGATTGTTATTGTTATTTTTTTCTCAATATGAGAAATACTGGAGCGAATCCAAATTGACAAGCACCCCCCTTTTTGCCCGCCGTCGATGGTTTCGTTTATAGCCACCCCCCCCCCAATCACTGTCGCTATACAAAGACATATCGGTCTAAGTTCTAAATACAATGCAACCATACATAAACCAGTTTTGCACTGCAAGTATCCGACAACATGAAAGATTGATTACCTGATTACTTGTTTTCATCGGTGATGTTTCGATTATCAAGTGTCTATTTGGTCGATTAATTTGGTTGCAAGACAACTTCTCGATTGAGTGATTGATTGATTATAATATTTCTGGAAATTTGCAAAACCGTATTTCCAGAACGATTACATATTTCCAGAATCGAATCTAATTATTGATTACATGTGCAAAGTTAATGATTACTTGATTCCTCGGTACTCATGCAAAGCTTCACTTGCATACATTCACCGTTTAAAAAAAAATGAAAAAAATCCCGTTAATATTTATTAGTCGGTAAGTTTTGAAATGTGTCCAAATATTGACATAATCGTTAATTTTAGTTAACATTTAAACCCTATTATTTTGCATAAATTAAGCTAATAATTAAGTTAGTTTTTTGCAGTGCATAGAAGATGGGGAAAACGCCGAGGATGTCCCAACGAGTATCTAAAAGTCCACATGCTTCTAGAAAACGGTCACGTCGTATAGCTGAAAAAAACTTCGACAGTAGCCTACCAACAACCCATTCAAGTTCAACAGACACCTGCAGTAGAAATACCGGTTACTACAAGCAGCAGCATAGTTAATCCAGATATTATTGTAAAAGAAGTTTCATCAAAGATCATGCCTGAAGTTAGAAATGAAATAATTCAGACAGTAAATGCCCTAAAGACTTCACCCTCATTTGCTGTATCCCCTGATTCAGCCATTCCAGTCAATCAAGGTACATTGTCTGCTTCTAATTCTATTATAAATTTAACTACAGATGTAACTTCATCTGTTAATGCATGTGGTAGCACAATTCCTACACCTATCAGTGAAAGCACAATGCCTATTCCTATCAATAGCATACATAATAACTTGGGCAAAAACGTATCACAAAATCAAAAGGACAAAATAATAAATGGAGAGTATATTGACCTCGGCAGTTTGCTAACAAACTCGTCAGCTTCTATATTTAATACACGCATGTAGGAATAAACAGCTCTGGTCAACTAATTTTACAACCAAAACCAAGCAAAGCAATAAATGACATAAATACATGGATCGATGATTTTCTTGTTTACACGAGCATTTATACTGCTGCACACCCAGAATGTACACAAGGACTGCTTAAATACATATACACAATAAAACTCGGGGCGAACCGTGGTAGTAGTCTAGGATGGAGGGACTAAGACCAACAATTTCGTCTAAAAAAGGCCGTTAACCCAGGTATGCCCTGGGGTATGGTCGATCAGGAATTGTGGCTCTTGTATATACATTCCTCAAATAACACATATAAGCCAATTCATTCTTACACAAACGCCACAAACAGAAAGTGTTATGAATATAATAATAAGGGCTCTTGCAATCTACCTTATTGTCGTTATTTACATAAGTGTTTGAGATGCGACAACCCCCATCCAGTCACCAACTGTAGAGTACAGGTAGTCAGAAATCAGAACACTGTTGCACAAATTCCGAACAACAATTTATACACTGGTAATTTTCGTCCCAATAGAAACCAAAACAGTAATGTTGCCGGAAGAAATCAGATTAAGCCAAGACAGGCAACCCCAATGCATTTTAACGACATTGGCAGAATCACCAATCAAAGCAAATTATTATTAGAATTGATTGAGTATTACCCAAATGAAATTGACAAACAAATTTTATCTGAAGGATTTTTACATGGTTTTAAAGTGGGTTACGAAGGCCCACGTCTTCCCACAAATTCTAACAACTTGGTTTCCTTTTATCAAAACAAGAATGCGTTTCTCGAAAAATTGTCAAAAGAACTTCGCCTGAACAGGATTGCAGGTCCCTTTTCATATAGACCTTTTCCAAATTTAAGATTGTCTCCACTTGGGGTATATCCAAAAAAGACGGGTGGCTGGCGGCTCATTCATCACCTGTCATATCCATTCGGCAACAGTGTTAATAGTCACATAGATCCAGAAGATTGCTCTGTCCAATATACGTCATTTGATAGAGTGCTTCAAACAGTGAGTGAAAAGGGTCCCGGGGCACTCATGGCACGAATGGACATATATTCTGCTTTTCGATCATTGCCCCTACATCCCGACGATTTTGTATTGTTTGGATTTAAATTTAACGATGAGTTTTATTTCGACAAGGCATTGCCCATGGGATGTTCGGTAACCCCAATGTTATTTGAAAAGTTCGCTACATTCCTTGAGTGGTTAGTTAGAAATAAACCTCATCATTGTTTAGTTGAACACTACCTGGATGATTTTTTCTTCGTTGGGAAGGCTGAGTCAAACGATTGTCAAAATGGAATGGCTGTATTTCAAGAAGTTTGTGATGAAATTGGTATCCCTTTATCACAAGAAAAAACAATAGGCCCATCTAGTACTATTATTTTTCTTGGTTTAGAGATCGATTCTATCAATATGGTAATAAAGATTCCTCAAGATAAATTAATGGAGGCAAAACAAAAGTTGCTTTATATTTTTCAATGCAAAAAGGTCACCCTTCGAAATTTACAGTTGTTGAATTTTTGTGCTAGGTCAATCCCATCCGTAAGGGCCTTTAACAGGCGTTTTTTCGATGCAATGAGTGGCATTACTAAAAAGACCATTATATTAGGGTTTCAGTAAGCATGAAAGCAGATATTATGGTTTGGCTAAATTTCCTGGACACGTTCAACGGATCGTGCAAATTCGGTGCAAATATCTGGGTATCAAACCATCAGCTAAATTTATATACAGATAGTTCAGGTAACTCATGTCTTGGTTGTGGAGTTTACTTCAATGGTAGATGGGCATTTTTCCCGTGGCCGGTCGTTTGGCATGATGAACCGGTAATGCGTGACATGACATTTTTAGAGCTAGTACCCATTTTATTAGCCATATATCTTTTTAAGGCGAGTTACGTAGATAAACAAATTATGTTTCATACTGATAACAACTCTTTAGTCTCAGTTTTGAATAAGAAATCTTCGAAGTCGAAACGCGCTATGCAGTTGATTCGTCCTGTAGTATTGCAAATGATGTTAAGTAACATGCAGTTTAAAGCATGTCACATAGAGGGGCGGTTCAATTGCATAGCAGACGCAATTTCTCGTAAGCAGTGGGACAGATTCAACCTATTGGAACCAACAGCAGACGTTTACCCGTGCCCAATTCCACAAGAATTCCAGAATTCCAGTCTGAAATTGGAAGATTAGTAAATACACCAATGGCTGCTAACACAAAGGAAACATATCGAACAGGACTAACAGCATTCGAAGCTTTCCGCGAAGATCATAATCTAAGAAACATTTGGCCCCCACCTCTTTCACATGTAACAAATTTTATTGCATATTTGTCATTAAAAAATAGAGCTTACAAAACGGTCAATTGCTACATATCGGCAATTAATTTCAAATGTAAATCCAATCTTCATATAGGTTTTGCTCAAAATTTTTTAATTCAAAAGATGCTAGAGGGTATAAAACGTAGCAAAAACTATTCGGATTCAAGACTGCCAATAACAGGCGAGCTTCTTTGTCAAATTATTAACATTTTACCACATGTTTGTTTCTCAGAGTACGAGGTTTACCTGTTTTCATCAGCATTTTCTTTAGCATATCATGGGTTTTTAAGAGTAGGGGAGCTGGTGCTAAGCAAAAAATGCCAGTTGCACCAGGTAATCGGAATTTCAAATGTAGGTTTTTCGAAGGAGAACGGTCATGACATAATTAAACTGCATTTACCATTTTCAAAAACCGACCAGCATGGCCAAGGGTGCAGATTAAACATTTCAGAGACAAAGCATATCTCCTGTCCAGTTTATCTTTTACGGCAATACTTACAACTGAGACCAAAAGTGAACGGGCCCTTATATTGCCACTTCAGCGGCAAGTCATTAACTCGAAACCAGTTCTCGGCAGTATTGAATAAAGCCCTTAGAGCTACGGGAACAAGTAATTACATGTACTTTAAAACACACTCTTTCCGTATTGGCGCAGCTTCAAGTTATTTTGAAAATGGTGTTTCCGAACAAGATATTAAAAAATTTCGTTACTGGAAATCCGACGCATTTAAAGGTTACATTCGGACTTCTCCTCGTCAATGAGAAATAAACAGTGTGACGTACTGATATGTGCTATACAATTTAAAAAAAATGACATTGTTGTATATATTAAAAAAATTAGATGTTGTACTTTACTAATTAATAGATTATTATCAGTCAAGATCTTAGTTCAGTATGGGTGGTTGGATCTTCAATTGTGAAATACGTATTTGTGGAAGCACGTCAGTCATATGATGGTTGCAGCTTAGGACTGAAAAGGAATAATTTTAGGGTATGGTGGCAGGGAAAAGGGGGTATGTCATGGGGAGATTTAGTCCCAAGAGTTACAATGTTGCTTCGTTATGAACCAGCACCAAAGATACTTGTAATACACTGCGGTGGCAACAGTATTGGCAAAATACCCCTTTTTCATTTAAGAAGGCAAATGAAACTGGCAATATTTAAGTTACATAGCATGTTACCAGACACAAGGCTGGTATGGTCACAAATTCTACCAAGACTGTCGTGGAAATACAGTAATAATTGTAAAGCTATGAATATGGCGGCAGTACAATTAAATAATTTTGCATCCTGGCTGTGTCTTAAATGTTGGGGGTAGCTATATATTAAGTACCCAGAGATCTCGTGGGATGCTACTGGCATGTTTGTTGATGATGGTGTACATCTTTCTAAATTAGGAAATTCTGCTTTCCTATTTAATATTCAGACAGCTCTTCATCAATTAACAGAATCCCAAAATCTGAACTTGTGAAATACTGTAATTAGCTACTTGCTAACTTGCTTACTTTCGTCAGCATTGTTTACAATACAGTGTGAAATGTACGGCTCACGGCTTTGGAAATCGCGTCGGTACCACCATTTGTGGCGGTGGTCGAAGTAAGTTCCAAGCATACAAACACTTGGACTTACGTTCGACCATGTGGCGAAAATAGCGACACAATGTACATTTTGTGTACTTATTAGATATGTTTTGGTATTTGACTTGATTACTTATACGCTGAGCTTCTGTTTCCCAGGGCCAGCTTGGATATTTTATTGGATAATGTGGATAATGGTTTATATGGACATTTTGATTTATTTGGAATATTCAAATATATGTATATAGTTCTTGGGCCTGCCATTAACGTTTGCCGGCGGTCCAAATTTTTCTCCAAGCCGTGGCCGTACAATTTATACAATTTGCCAAACAAAATAAAATCATTTTATCGTTTTTAATAGTTAATTGTTCATACTGCCCGGATAGTCTTGGATAATTACCGTTATGTGCTGTTGCTGCAGAATTCCGTAAATTATTTTCTCTCCACATTTTGGAAATTCTGTCACTATATCTTCTACAATCAAATCGAGCGAATTGTCGTCAATGTTACTAAATGACAGTTTACTTAGGTTATAATGCCGCATTCTCCTGTAAACAGTACTTTAAGAAACAGACAACAACCGAGATATATCACTTATCCTAAACCCTGTCTCCATAAGTATCTGTAAATTTGATTTTTTCAATAACAAATTCTGGTGGCCCAGCACGATTATTTGATTTTGTTGGTTTTACTTTCCCATAGATTGAACACTCTGTTCTTAAGTTCATAATATCTGAGCGGTTTGTTACACCTAAACATTGAAAATCATATACAGACAACATGCCAACTATATCTGGAGAAATCTTTTCCTTAATAAAGGCAGGTTTCATTCGTTCTAACCTTAGTTTTTGTAGTATTTGATCCATTACACTTAATTTTGAGCTCTTGTTTTTCTCGTGTAACCAGTGTCGTCTGCTAAAAATCCATTAAATTTTATCCTCATCACGTCGTGAAGTTTTGACATCACGTAATGGTTTTTCGACACCATGTAATGAATACTTAACGACAGCCCATTATCACAGAATGACATAACAAAATAAAAACCGACACCACGTAATGAAAAACTTACACCAAGTAATAGAAAAATGACAACACGTAATGGAAAAAAGACAACACGTAATGGTAAAACGACATAGCGTTTTTATAAAACAGCATAATGTCAAGGTAAAACGACATAATGTAATAAATAATTGACATCACGAAATTATAAAACGGCATCACGTAATACAATCACTACATAATGTAAAGATAAAACGACA
Organism: Modiolus philippinarum; assembly: GCA_002080025.1. NCBI lineage: Eukaryota > Metazoa > Mollusca > Bivalvia > Mytilida > Modiolidae > Modiolus > Modiolus philippinarum. The sequence continues at coordinate 10,333 of MJUU01014844.1, read as the reverse complement.
GAAAATAATGAAAAAACGACGCCACGTAATAAAAAACAACATCATGGAATAAAAACACGACGCCACGTAGTAGAAAAAAGACAACAAGTGAAGTATTTACGACATAACGCAATGTTAAAACGACAAAACGTAAAGGAAACACGACATAATGTAATAGTGATTGACATCACGAAATTATAAAACGACCTCACGTAATACAATTTCTACATAATATAAAGATAAAACGACAGAACGTAATGAAAAAACGACACCACGTAATAAAAAACGACATCACACAATGATTTATCACCACTTAAGACAGATATTGCGTTCCATAGGGATATTTGAAAATTCTTTTGGAGTTGAGCTCATGGAAATCTTAGGGGGAAAGGGGCTCATTCGACTGCATCTCTTTGTTGAACTGAAAGTGTGTTTCAACATTTTTACTCTTTTATTTCATTGATATGACATACTCCTTAAACGCGTTTATCAAAATTCAAAAATTTCGTTCCCCGTGGATAGGTTGTGGTTAATTTGTAAAAACCTCGGAATAACTTATTTTTAATCAGTTGGAGTCCGAGATTATAACGTGACTAGCAGAAGAGTACATTATTACTAAACCGTAAATTTAGTTTCTGCATAAATGAGACGATAGAAACCTGGCGGTTTTCATTGCAAGTAATTTTGACATCTAGGGATGCTTGTCCGAAACTGATTAATTGATAAGTTACAGTTTAACGTCTAGTGAGCAATTATTCAGCTACATTGTATATCAGGACGAGACAAAGTTAAAAGGACAAGAAGAAATAAATAAAGATGGATGGGACAACTAGGGCAACGAGTTTCGATTGCAACATGAAAGGCGAGATTTTGATAGGGGCAGGTAATTTAGCCTTCTTAACGACACCAAGTGCGTCTACTCTCCTTAAAGCAATATAGAAGGGGTCTTTGTACTGTATGAAGCACTATGTTTCTCCATACAGTTTGGCAACAATGGTCCGCGGTCAGGCTTTTTCTTCATGTATTTAGACCTGACTACCCCGATTAGACAGAGACAGGCCTTTCCCCAAATCCAACAGTTTGTCCGAAACTGACCAATCTGGTTCAAATAGTGCACCTGTACGTATATATCGCGATGCACTAAAAGTATTTTGCGATACTTCAACACCTTATCACCAATACGCTTAAAATTTTGTATTTTTTTTAACCGAGGAATTTAATGACATGATATTCCATAAACATAGCAATACTGAAAATTCATCCAATATTCATATAATTTACCATTATAGAAGCGTATTAATTTATTACAAAAAAGTGATCCAGTGCTCCAGTTTTATAAAGCAACCAATTAAAATTTGTAAATTAATCATCCCCATGTAAAGTATATCCGATTCCTCGTCTTAATTTGATATTTGAAAGGACAAAATTGAAAAAAAAATCATTCTGATACTTAAAAAACACAACGACCTACTAAAATAATACTTTTTTTATATTTAATAAAACTGAAAAAAAATCTATTGATACAAATGAAATACTTTTTATTATTACGGTTGATTATTTATATGTAAGCGGCAATAAGCAAAAATAAGGCATTTAGCTTAATAGGCAATAAGCTAATGCCTACTCAGATATGTTATTTACCGAAATGATTCAGGCATTAGTCTTAATGACTAGGAAATAGAACTATTGCCTGAATAAAATGGCAAGGCCAAAGGCTTATTGCCTGGTGACCATGCAACTGTAAAATGACTTAAAACATTTTATTATGCAAATAAAGCATTTATAATCAAAATTACAGCGTATTTAACTTTTCCTGTTCGCTTGCGTGGAAACTGTTCAGTACCTGAGGTAAAGACCTAAGCTAAAAACGTAACCAAGTTGTGACAGACGAGCGGATGGACAAAGGTGGCAGTGCAAATGCTGCAAGATCAGACCTCTGGTTTGCCCCAGAAAGAGTACTTATCAGGGGTCTGATAGAAGATTCATCTCCATGCTCTTCAATCCACTCTTGAAAATTTGTCACAGCATCAACATTTAATAGAGTGGTCAAAATCAAAACTCCCAAAATGTCTGAACATTGCTGTTACACTGACAAAAAAGAAAGAAAAAGTAAACATTCATAAAGTTCTTAGTTCCAGTTTTGTGCAAAAATTGTTTAGAGTAGAATAAAATTTGTCACCAAATACAGTGTTTTTCATATTTGGTTATAATTACAATTTTTTAAAATATTAATTTTAAACATCAGAAAGATCTAAAACTTATTCCCGTCACACACCAAAAGAAGCTAAAAAATTTCAAACTGACTCAAGATCGTTCAGATAATATCAACATGAAACACATACTTTCAGTTTGCATTATCTTATGTCACATACATATATATGTATAATGGCAATAAAATATTGAATTAGGAAAACAAAGTATTTTGACAAAAACCCAGGGAATGTTTTATATCTGTAACATTCAAGGATTAAATACAAACTTATCCCAAGAAAATGAGGTTGGAAAATATTTCCTCGAGTCCGAACTTTAAGTAAATAAAGGGCTACGACCAGCGCAGTATGATACCACGATAGCCTGTAGACTACTGAAATTTGAACATCTTGTGTGATTAAAAATGATTTAAAATGAATGTGGACACAATAAAGAACTTAATACAGTAATCAACTATACACAAACTGGAGACATTAAAATGAATCATTTTGATCCCTTAAAGTATTGAACCATTAAGATTTATGCCAAATTGTTAGTACTACTAAAGCTTGCATCAAGAAGAATTCTAAGAAAAATAAATTTTAAAACTTTATTAATCCAAAAGAATCCAAAGAAAAATAAATTTCAAAACTTTATTAATTTTTAGTGTTCTTTCTGTTCAATGATATAAAATTAAATGAAAACTATTCATAAGAACAATGCCTTTATTTCATATCAAAACATTTATTATTACTTAGTATTTATTTATTTTACAATCGACTTGATAAGTGCAATCATGTGTTTGTCTATATATTTCCATTGTCCTCTTTCTTGTGATACTAGTTTTTTCTTCAGGCAACGGCTGAAAGTAATTGTTGATGCCTTTTGCTAGTTAAATTTAGGTTTTGGTGCAATCCAGACCTATGAGCAAACAGGAACATGGGTGTAGAGTTGTTCAACATTTAGTAATGAAATCCGCTCAAACCGATGCTAGGGTCTGTAATGAACTTACTTTACGGTTAAAGCAAGGCTCAATGTTGATGGTCCTATAGAAACTTCAAGATTAAGATCAACAATAAAATCGTTCCATTGCTTGGTTTTACTGTGTAATTTTGGAGGTTTTGTCTCGTGTACATTTACTCCATATTCTTTCATTGTTTATTTTAAGGTAGATGGGTAGTCCAAAATTTTTTCCATAGATTTTCTTAATTTTCTCAGGAAAGTTTCCTTATTATATTAGCATTGAAATAAAAAAAAATAAAAAAGGGGGGTCACCGTGCTTGTTTTTAATCAAATATTTTTAATGAATATATAGGGAAAACAGGTATATTGTTGATTTCTTTAAAACTATTCCATAGATTTTTTTCTACTTTATTGATGTGTTAGCCCTTTGAACATACTTTCAAAAAATATAAAGAAAAATGGGGGTCACCGACTTTGTTTTCCATAAAATTTATAAAATGTGAATTTTCATAGTGATATCTATGTAAAATATTTTTATCAGATTATCTCCCTTTTTCAAATATCTTGTTCCAACTTATTTAATTATCAAGTAACCAAGCCTCGTCTTATTAGCTAATTCAACTCCACGTAGGTCCTTTGCATATTGTATTATGAATATAATATTGATTGATTTATTACAAATAAAAATATTTGCATATTTAAAAAGCAGATAATACCACAACAACATAAATAACGAATTCAAAATGGCGGAAGACTACCGATCTACCTTAAACTTGAGTTTCTCTCTCATGAAGTAGGGAGTCCGTAAAAAAGATCCCCTACGAGAGAGATTGATGTATGCTCTCTTTACACGTCAACCTATCTTTTATTATTGATTGAACAAATGAAAGGGTGTTATTTAAATGTACATGTGACAGGCTCCTTAAAAAACACATTGTAAATGCTTTTGTCGGGCACCGGATGACGGTGATTGTAAGAGCGCTTTGCCAGTTTAGTTAATTTTTGTTTACAATCCCGCATCCATGACAAGAAAAGACATGGATGTAGCATTGATCGATATTTAGCTACGACTTCCGCTAAAACCGGTGCTATAGGGCTGTCTTCAACTTACTATAAGGTATGAGAAAAACTCATTGTTGAAGGCCTTTAGGTGAAGAACAACAAAAAAAAGTTCTTTTTTTATTGTACCATGTATTTGTAAAGACTTTGTCTTATGTGCATTTACTTCATATCCTTTCATTGTTTATTTAAGGTGAAACAAAACATATTTTTTGTTTATGTTGTTGGTTTTTTTTTCTGTGTTTTTCCTGTTGACATTCGGAGATGGACATTTTTTGGTAATTATGATACTCTACTCGGTTTGGTTTTAATTGTTTGGGTCACTGTATTGATTGACTTGTTTTGCCATCCATATCTTTATTTATTTCTTGGTTGTTAATTTTGTAATCCCTTTCTTTATTTATTGGTTGATTGTTATATTTTGTCATCCATATTTTTTTTATTTTGAGGTTGATATATTTTGTCATTCCAATCTTTTATTTATTTCTAGGTTGTTATATTTTGTCACTCCTATCTTTATTTATTTCTAGGCTGTTATATTTTGTCATCCATATTTTTGTTTATTTCTAGGCTGTTATATTTTGTTATCCATATCTTTATTTATTTCTAGGCTGTTATATTTTGTCATCCATATCTTTATTTATTTCTAGGCCTCTTTTATTAGGGGCCAACTCCGACCTGCCGTTGGGTGTGGGGTTTCCTCACCGTTCATTGAAGATCTTATGGTGGCTTTGAGTTGTTATTACTCCCCTTTGGGTCGTTGTCTCTTTGACACATTCCCCGTTTCCCTTCTTTTTCCTATGTTATATTTTGTCATCCATATCTTTATTTATTTGTAGGTGTTGTATGATTTTGTTGGTAAACAGATATAAGTACCATGACAAAAAGAGATAGAAACGTAATAACAGACATAACGATACACATATTGCAGAACAAAATATCAGTTTACTAACATGTATTGAGTAATCTAAATGGGGTACTCATTAAAGTTCACACATAAACACACACATTCTTATACACACACAATAACACACACACATACACACACATACAATAAATGATTAAATTATGTGAGATATTCTTGCCAAATAATCAAATACCACAGTAACTGTAAGTTTAGTTTCTACAGATGGACATTCGACAGCTTATGTTCCTTCAGTGCAGATCAATTCAAAACAATAGGAAGACCATAAACTGAAAGATTTTCGAATG
>MJUU01014841.1:0-10571 GCA_002080025.1 Modiolus philippinarum | reverse complement strand
TTCTTGGTTTTATGGGAATTTACACTGTCAGTGCTTTAGTTTGTCGTGTTGTCTTACATATCATATTGTTAAATTTAAGTTGTGTCTTCTTCGTCAGTGATGTTTGTGCTACCGATTTGTCCTTGAGATTGTTTTCATACTATAGAAATTTTCAAAAAATTCACTATGGTACTATTTGAGGGTTAGAGAAGTAACAAGTATTATGGATTTCTTTTTTTCTTTTCTAAGGGTAAGAAAATAACAGTAAACAAGCCGCTATCAAACACTATATGCCTCACTGATAGTGTGAAGGGTGTCGCTAGAGGGACAGCAGCACATGCTTACCCGTTCGGAGCACCTTATGTCCACCCCGTTTTTCTGGGAAGTTCACACTATGAATGCCTTAGGGACCGACCATTTAACTTGAAAAGGGGGGGGGGTGGGGGGCTATGGTTTTTTCTAAAAAAATATTTTGGACCTGATTTTATGTGAAAAAAATATTTTGGCTGCCAAATTGATGAAAAAAAAATTTCTGAAGGAGGGCTTTCTGCCCAAAAAATAATGTTAATTTTGGAAAAAAATATTTTGTTGATATATGTGAAAAAAAAATTTTCTGTCCAGAAAAAAAAACCATACCCTCCCCCTTTCAGGTTAAATGGTTGGTCCCTTAGTTCTTTATGTCCCATTTTTTTTCATGGACTGTAGATGTCTGACGTCCTTGTTTTGTCTTTGATTTTCTCTGTTGCCGTTTCGCCACTTCGATTTTTGTGGTAATCGCTTCCCTTGTTCCTTCGGTATTTAACTACCGGTGTTTCATTATTCTTAATTAATTGAAAAGAAAATTCAGAATAAAAATGAATATCAAAGATGTTAAGAAATTTCGGTTCTTTTTTACATTACAGCAAAAAATTGTTGTTTTTGTGACATAAAAAGTGAATTTTTCAGAAAGCAATTAATGCTTGAAATTTATTATATGTTCAATGCGTAGTCAAGGTTAAATTCGTTCAAATCACGATAAACCTGAATATTCGTGAAATGTGCATCTGTTTAAACATACTTAATGGAAATCGACAAAGAACTGATATTTTTTTATGAAATTCTAAGTGAAAAATCATTTGTAATCATTTTTGGCTGATATTGACTCGAAAATTTGAATCATGAAAGAAAAGCAACATCTGTCAAATGAAGTACATGATACGGGACCGACCATTTAACTTGAAAGGGGGGGTATGGTTTTTTTTCTAAATTTCTGTCCAGAGAAAAAAAAAAACAATAATCCCCCCCTTCAGGTTAAATGGTCGGTCCCTAAGTTGTTTATTATGTGACACACATTGAACTTCGATTGCTCGAACTGCAATATCTCGAACACCATGGATGTCTCGAACCCTTTTCTGGACTTTTGGTTCAAATTGAATCACAGTTTAAATTTGATAGCTTGAACATCCCTCTAGATCCAACTGTATCTATTATCATATCAAATTTTATTCTTCGTATATAGATCACAATTCTAACTTTTGGCCTGTTTGCTTATGTGAACGTTTCTTGAGGTTGACTTGGAATGATCCGCATGATATCAAACTTTCACCTTGGTAGTGTTTGAGGGTTAGAGAAGTAACACATACCATGGATTTTAATTGGTTTGTCTAAGGGTTAGAAAATGACATTAACCAATCAGTCATAAAGCAGATCTTCAACACCATAATTTTTACTGGCAGTGTGACGGGTGCCATGCGTGGAGCAGATCATGCTTACCCTTCCGGAGCATTTGATGATACCTCAGTTTTTATAGGGGTTCACACTGCTAGTGCTTCAGTTTTGTGACGCTGTTGTTCTTTTTTGTTTATTTGTTTTGTCTTTGTCATACTGTCTAAATTCGTGTTGCTGTGAATTGCCGTGATTTTTTATTTATAATTTTAGAATTTCCCCTTTTCTCGTTCTTGCTTCGGTATTCGTTTGCCGATGTATCAAATTTTGTGCAAATTTGCTTAAAAAGAATGACATTGCAATTCTGTTAATCGAATTATAGACTTGACTATCTGAATGTTATGCAAACGTCATCGCGATTAGATTTGCACAGAACACCTGCTGCATAACTCATCTGTATTAACTCACCTGCTCCATACCCAGTTAATATGTATATAATTTTGAATTCACAGTGAAATAAGTTATTTAAAAGCTATGTATAAAAGTAATGCTGGTGGACTGTAAGTCCCCGAGGGTATTCACCAACCCAGTAGCCCGTACTTCGGTGCTTGCCAAAAAACCTATTTTATTTGGAAACATGCAATATCTAAATTCAACAAAATTGTTCAAAACTAAGGAGTATCTCCCTCTCGCAAAGCTCTGTTTTTGGCTGATTTTGGCATTACTATTTAGATCCTTTTTGTATTTTTTTTCAATCAGGATTTACACATATTTCGGTATATGGATTAACAAATGTTTTGAATTTTTCTAAACTGATGAGACATAAGTTGTCGAAATGAGCATATGCAGAAATTAAATTTATTTCCACTGGGCCGATGCCTCTGCTGGTGGACTGTAAGTCTCCGAGGGTATTCACCAACCCAGTAGCCAGTACTTCTATGCTGGCACGAAAACCGATTTTATTTGGAAACATGCAATATCTAAATTCAACAAAATTTTGATCAAAACCAATGAGTATCTCACATAGCTCTGTCCTTAGCTGATTTTGGCATTACTATTAAGATCCTTTTGATAATTTGTTCTCTATCAGGATTAACACATATTTCGGTATATGAATTTTCAAATGTTTTGATTTGATCTGGACTGATGAAACACATGTTGTCGAAATGCGCATATGCAGAAATTAAATTAACAGTAACTTTGGTATTTTGTTATTTAACTATACAAATGTTTATATGCTTTATTTTTTCCTGCTTTTGACGTACATATTATTTCGCACCTTACAGACGACGCATGAGGAAAAGGAGATACTTACCTTGTTGATACATCCAGTCACATTCCTGACGAAGGTAATATGAATATGTCCATGTTATTCTTGGAATTGTATAATTGAATTTATAATTAGGCTTGATTATCGGTACGTCATTGTTTATGTTTTTTTTTTCAAAAATTTTTTGTTCATCATAACTCGAGTATTGAAAACACTTTGATAATCTTCCTAGATGAAGACATGAAAACAACTAATAAAATGCTTTTAAACTCCCCCTTTAGCGACCATGGTGTCCGTTCGTCCGTTATTCCATTCGTCAGTTCGTTGTTCCGTGCGCCATAGGTACACATTTTGTGGCGACAACTCCTCCTACACCACTTGGTGAAATTCAATGAAATTTTCACAGAATGTTCAGTACATATTGCCATTGTGCACCAGCAATTTAAAAATTTGATTTGACTTCAATTTTTTTGTGACTTTTTTTTACATCAGGAATCAAATGGGGGAGCGGGGGTATGTTTTTGTGAGCTTTGCTCACAGTTATTCTAGTTCATGAAATGTATTTTGTCTGCTTAAGACGTATCAGCCTATAGATGATGAATACAGACCGTAGAAGCTTAGGGACCGACCATTTAACTTGANGGGGGCTATGGTTTTTTTCTAAAAAAATATTTTGGATCTGATTTTATGTGAAAAAAATATTTTGGCTGCCAAAATGGTGAAAAAAAAATTTCTGAAGGAGGCATTCTGCCCAAAAAAATACTATTAATTTTGAAAAAAATATTTTGTTGGTACGCGTGCAAAAAACAAATAATGTGTTTCGCGCGAAGCGCGAAAAAAATTTTCTGTCCAGAAAAAAACAAAAAACCATAACCCCCCCTTCAGGTTAAATGGTCGGTCCCTTATGATGTTCACACAGCAGATCACACTCGAATGATTTTGTATGAACAAAAAGGGATTGGGTAAATTTACATGAGACAAAATACCCATAAATACATGTTAAAGATTAAGCAAATGGGTCAAACCTTTTTGTTGTTCTTCATTTTGAAGTTACCATGAGGCTTTCAACAGAGAACAAACATTCCTACCTCATAGTAAGTCCAAGAAGGCCCGTAGCACCGCTTTGAGTGGAATTCAGTCGCTAAATGTTGAACAATGCTACATCCTTGTACCCTTTTTGTCATGGATGCGGGTCGTCAACAAGAATAACATATTGGGCAAAGTACTCTTACAAACACTGTGAGCCATTATCAATGTTAATTTTGGTCTTGTATATCATAACTTATTTTGAGACTTGATCGTCGGTATAAAAGGCTTCCTTGTGATGTGTTCACTCGGGGTTTCAACAGGGGGGGGGGGGGGGNGGGGGGGGTGTCTTTTTCGCGAAATCCCGTCAATTTTTCTACACTTTACCTCATTTTACAAAAACTTTAAAGAGATGAAGAATTAACATTAAATAATATGAGAAATGACAATAAAAAGAGTTGATCAATTCACTGGCTCTGTGATTTTCGATGGGGTTTAAGCGGGAAGTGTACGTGGGAGTTGCTTTTTAAGCAATCGGGAACCGCTGGAAATTAAGCTTGTATAACGAGATAAAGCGGGATCAAATATACAATGAAAGGATATGGAGTGAATGCACAAGAGACAAAGTTTCTACAAATGTGTGGCAAAACCAAGCCATTGAACAACGTTTTTATAGTTGTTCTTCGTCTTGAAATTACCATGAAGCCTTCAACCATGAGCTATGATTATACCTCAAAGTAATTCAAGACGATCCCTAGCTCCGGTTGAGCAGAATTCATTGCTAGATGTCGAGCAAAGCTACATCCATGTTTTTGACTAAATACAAAAATACCAAAGTTGCAAAAATGAACAGTAAATTGAGTTATGCTGTGCACGATTTTCAAGGAGTAACCTCTCATCAGCAGCATTAAAATCAAATAATATGGAAAGCCATAATATAAAAATTGTAAACAAAGAAGTACTCATTACCAAAAATATCGAAATGCGAAGCCAAATCCAGTACTAAGGACATCCACCGAGTGCCATACACGGAATGAAGCCGTAGTATTTCTAAAGGGTTTGAATTTTGATAAAACGGTAAATTTTTATAAATTGCTAGGTAAATTTTCGTGCCAGACAAGTCTGACTATTGGACTGGTGAATACCATCGGGGACCTCTGGTCCACCAGCAGTGGCATCGGTCCAATAATTAATGCGACATTGTCAACAATATTAAATTATCTGGCAAAGTATCACGGAAAAATGTGAGGTAATTTTTTAAATTTATTGTGTCTTTTCTCTTTTATATACAAAAACATTATCAGGAAATTTATTACCAGTAACATTATCAGGAAATTTATATACAGTAACATTATCAGGAAATTTATATACAGTAACATTATCAGGAAATTTATACACAGTAATATTATCAGGAAATTTATATACAGCAACATTATCAGGAAATTTATATACAGTAACAGGATCAGGAAATTTATATACAGTAACATGATCAGGAAATTTATACACAGTAACATTATCAGGAAATTTATACACAGTAACATTATCAGGAAATTTATATACAGTAACATGATCAGGAAATTTATATACAGTAACATTATCAGGAAATTTATATACAGTAACATGATCAGGAAATTTATATATAGTAACATTATCAGAAAATTTATACACAGTAACATTATCAGGAAATTTATATACAGTAACATGATCAGGAAATCTATATACAGTAACATTATCAGGAAATTTATATACAGTAACATTATCAGGAAATTTATATACAGTAACACTATCAGGAAATTTATATACAGTAACATTATCAGAAAATTTATACAAACATTATCAGAAAATGCATATACAGTATTATTATCAAGAAATTTATATATATACAGTAACATTATCAGGAAATTTATACAAACATTATCAGGAAAATATACAGTAACATTATCAGAAAATTCATATACAGTAACATTATCAGGAAATTTATATACAGTAACATTATCAAGAAATTAATATATATATATATAGTAACATTATAAGGAAATTTATATACAGTAACACTATCAGGAAACAGTATTTTGTTATTTATTACCACTGGGCAGTTGCCTCTCTGGTGGGCTATTAGTCCTCGAGGGTATTCACCAACCCAGTAGTCAATACTCCGGTAGTCAGTTATCCGTTGCTGACCAAAAACCGACTTTATTGAACCATGCAATAACGGGAGCACTTGTCTTAGTTCTTCGGACCTCACACTATGATCCTAATTTGGGACGGGAATTATGTACCTAAATAAATATTGCAGTGAAGAAGAAATAGTGTTATATCCAACCCCATACTTGTACTTATCAGCTGTCTGGTAACAGGAGGGTGGGGACGATAACCTTCCCCGCCCTCTCAATACACAAAAACTACTGTTAATTATACTACTACCATTAAAATTGGATATAATATTTCAAAAAAATTGGGCTACAATTAGGATCTTGTGCTAGGAGCCGTATAGTAAAGGGGACCTTACTTATGCAATCCAAAATCTGTTCTTTTTAAAACAAAACTTTAAAGCTATTTGACATAATTTTATGGAGGCCAAATATGCATGTATTTCTGTAAATAACTAACCTGCACTTACGTACACAAAAGATATATATTTAAGGATGGTCACTCCTCAGGTTTTTGAAACTGTCTCTGACTTTCTCTTATTTTATCCACCATGATGCATTAGAAAATTTTGCACACTGACTCCCACTTTTCTTTTCAAAATATAATTGTATACATTTTCAGTAGACTTCTGACAAAATTTGATAAAATTCTTGATATACCTTCATAGCATTTCATAGGTTGATTGCCTTAATGCAAAGCGAATGAAAAGTCTAGAGAAGTTCGGTTCCCGCCAAAATTTCTGGCGTTTAAATCTCAAAAACGGCCTCACTGACCTATCAATATTTTTTGCTTAAAATGATGTATAATCCATAATCTAATAAATAAAATATTTTTAGATCCTTGATATAGTAAACTTGAGGAGTGACCCTCCTTAACGACTGTCCTAAAAATGAACGAACAGACAACAGTTTATCTTGATCAAACATTCGACTCCTAAAAAGTGAGTAATAAACTCGCCATGCAACTTGTTCACCGTAAAAAAAAAAGAAAAAAAAAATTGTCAATAGTGAAAATATTCACTGATACATAACGTGCAAAGGCGCAATTACTTCTATAGTCGCCTATCAATCAATTGCAGAAGAAGAACCTTGCATTATCTAAATTTTACACAATTTTGCTGAAACTAAGGAGTATCTCTCTCGTGCATAGATCTGACCTTAGCTGAATTTTGGCTAATCTATTTAGATTTTTTCTATTATATGTTCTATATCAGCTTTTACACAATTTTCGGATATTGGACTTCAAAATGATACGGTTTGATCTGCACCGAAGAGACATAAGTTGTCGAAACTTCGTTATTTTATAATTGAGTATGTGAGATGTGAGTTTGACATTTGTCGTTATTCATATAGATTTCCTTTATTTGGTCTCCTCGTTTGAATATAATCGGACCTTTTCTGGCACTATTATTTGAAAACAACATAGATCATGCTTTATATTTTTTTGCCTAACATTATAATTTAATTGGAATTTAAAAAAAAATCATTCCAACTAACAACAAAGCTAAACAAATTGAAATGAATAATAAAAAAAATAAATAAATTGCCTCCAAATGGAAGATTATCAGAATTGAATTCAAGAAGTTACAGTAAAATTTTCTTTCTGCATATGGCGTTTTCCAGAACTGAGGTATCTTTGTTGCAGATCATATCAAAATATTTTGAAGTTCATCAACCAGAAATGTGTAAAATCTGATAGAGCACAAATGCCAAAAGTATTTAAATGAAAAGCAAAAATCAGCTAAAGACAGAGCTATTGAAAAGCAGGATATTCATCTTGAGCTAATCTTTAAAAAATAATATATAGCAAGTTTCTAAATAAAATCGATTTCAGGTAAGCAAAGATCTGACTTTTGGTCTTGTGAAAACCCTCAAATGTGCATACCGTCTAAAAGCAAACCAAAATCAAATCAATTTTCATATCAAGAAATATGTACTATAGAAATACAAAAAAATTTACTCATAACGAAGAAAAATGATTCTGTCCCTTATCTAAAATAATAAAATACCGAAGTTACTGTTAGATGTTTTTCTGCATATGCGCATTTCTACACTTTATGTCTCTTCAGTGCAGATATAATCAAAACATTTGAACATTTGGAAGACCATAAATCGAAATCAGTGCAAAAGCTGATAGAGAACAACTTATCAATAGGATCCAAATAGAAATGCCAAAATTATGCTAAGGACATGAGGTAGATAGATACTCCTGTAATATGAACAAAATTTTGTAAAATTTAGGTAATGCACCGAAGTAATGATTATATATAAGTAGTATTTTCAATAATATGATAATTTTTTTTTGAAATGCTAAATTAAATTCTAAAGCAAAAACATAATTATTGAACTATTGGTTTCTGCATTAATTTAAACTACTGGTACAGGACAATTTGCTAGAAATCATATATTGTCTTTTCGCTCTTTTTGGCCGGTTCTTCAATATGACAAATTCAGCAACATCTAATCTTGCGTATACATCAATTATATTGTTAATGCTATTTTCATTAACTTCAGTGATATATCCTTTGGCCATCTTAACGACATGTGCGTTGTCCACAATCTTAAGGGGTTTCGCTACTCCATATGAAAATAAATAGGATTTCAAATAAATGTGATTTTCTGTTAGAAAATTAAAAAAGAAATAATTTAAGCGAAAAAAATGATAGGTTGATGATCTAGTTTTTGAGTCATAAGTGATGAAAAATTTGGCGGGAAACTGAACTCCTCGGATTTTTCATAGGATTAACATTTGCAAGGTTTGGCCACGAATGAATGTGACAGAATAAATAAAATTTAATGAAAATTTTACAGAATGTTCATAAAGATGTATAAAATGAAATTATGGGAAAAATTAAGGGGGTCCATGGGCAAACAAATATAATGCTTTTAAATGGATAAAACCAGAAAACTCCGAAAATCTTATAGAAATCCCAAAACATGTGGAGCAAACCTCCTTAACTAAATGTTCATTCTCAACAACAAGTCTCCCCTTCCGAAGCAGCACCTGTCGTCAATTTTTTTGAAGTTCACACTTTATAGTGTTGTATTTGTGGTGTTCTGTACTCTGGTGTTCTCGTCTTTACCTTGTCTTTGAACTTTGATTTATGTAGTCCTGTGCTTTATTCCTTCGGTATTTCAGCTGTCTTACACATGACATTAATTAAATGTTGAGAAAATTCTATACATGGATGCAATCAATCATAAGTCTCGTTATTTAGAATGATCTATTTCATTTTACCCCGTTAAGTGGCTAGGTATATACTGATCATGCTGTATATTCGTTCTTTTGTTTGTCCGCCATAGGAGTACATGTTATGTGGTAATAACTTCTTCCAGACTCAATGCACTACAATTAAATTTTATTAGAATCTTCAATGCATAATACAGATAAACAACTATTTTAGAATCTAATTTTCAGGGGTTTCCCTTGGTTCTTTCTTTATTGTTGAATGAGGCTTCATATCTTTGGTCGAATTATCCTTCTAGACGGCTGAGACTTAAAGTTAGCAAAATGCTCTTGTCATTGTGCATCAACTATTCAAATAAAATTTTGATTTGTTTCTTATTTGCCTAATACGGGACTTTCGAGATAGGAACTCTCGTGCAATTGTGCGGATTTTCAAATTTCCAGTAGTTTCAATTGGGCGTTTTTTAGTTTTGCAATCGGACGGAAAGGCTTTACAAGTAAAACAGGAATTGAAAAAAAGTAAATTTAAAAAAAAGAAAAGAATTATTAAAAACATTTCATCTTTTGGTCACTGTTTGTGAGTTTCGTCCAATCATCTACATGCCTTTGGTTATACTTTTATTGTCCCTGGTGCTCGCTGGCTTTTTTTTCGTATGACCCCAAATCTACTTTTTTGAATTTATGGATATCTGAACGAAGTACACCCTATAATGTAATCACTTGGTTAAGTATCAAAAAGGGACGACATAACAATGTCAGAAACAGACAACTTTAACATTGCGTATATAAGATATAATAAAGATATATCCTCTTCTGTTGAGTATTTTTTAACTTCAATTCTGAAGAAAAATACGTAAAACAGCAAAAATATCAAATTACTGGAAAAAAATCATATGAAACTCGGCATGGATATAATCACAATGATCCACTTTTTAGCCTTGCTAAGTGCGTTTGGTATTTAAACAATTGTTTCATTTTTTAATTTTACTGGCAGATTACACGTAATCCGCCTTCTTGGAAAACATAAAATCCGCCCAATTGCAAAACTGCCACCAGTAAGAAGGATAACTAGATTCCTGAACTGTTGAAATAAATATATAGATCACCCGAAAAACCAACTATTTATGAAATTGTAGTGTATTTATAATTTGTCCTACATGACAATTATTGAACTAAATTTTAATTGACGAAAAACAATTAACTTGAAGCCTTACTAATAGATTAAATATAAATCATTCTTTGCTCAACAGTGTTAATCCTTCTCAAGGTATTCATGTATTGGTTTTTCGTATATTACACGACTCAAAAGTCCCGT
>MJUU01014840.1:12048-29084 GCA_002080025.1 Modiolus philippinarum | reverse complement strand
GTGTATAGATTTCAACTGGTAAGTTTCGCATGCGTTTGTTCTACCCTAGACGATTTGAATGGATGTTAACTTCTTATCACATCAAAGAAGTTTTATAGAGGATATAAACATTTGATATCGAAATATGGCGTAACTCAAAAACAGCTTATTACTAAGGGTATTTCTAATCCTCTTTTTGATGAAATGCTAAAATGCCAAAAACTAATAAGAAAAATCAACCATATTGATTGCATTCGTATTCTAAAAGGGGATCCTGAGAGGAAATTCTGCATGAATCCGTTTATCTAACACTTGTTTTGGGATCTAACGACCTGAAGACGTAACGTTTATACTGACCTCTCAATGAAAGTGTATACAAAGATACATGAAGATTCTTTCCCAAAACATTCGGGAAGTTTTGAGTTTGATTTTTCTTCTGAAGTACGACAGTGTTTTACTAGCAGACTAGAATCATCGGGCTTGTCGGAAGTTAAGCGGCGATCGGGCACTCCTTCACCCATCTTTTTAAATAACGTGTTGTTTTATTCTTTCCACTTCTCGATTGTGGTCTTTGAATTAGTAGTCTTGCTGAGTTGGGTTTTCATTTTAACTTGCAGGATATATAACTGCAAAAGAACTCACACTTTGTAACTGATAAGACACATATTCAGCTGGATAAGAGATTAAATGCAGGCTATCGATACTTGACAAATTATAGGAAGACGTTTCTGTTAGAGTTTTTGCTTTGCTTAGCAATGTAATGCTTTATACTAAGGAAACAATGAATGTCTAATTTGTAAATATTCTTTTCAAATTTTGGTTTCATAGACAATTCAGTGCTGTTAATTCTGAGCAAACAATGAGTGTAAAGCGTTCTGATGCCAAATGTTTTCATCGAAATCAAAGGTGCACTTGGCTTCGGCCTAAATTTTATGAAAACATTTTATGGTAAAACAATTCCCCGTTGTAGAGATGTATGCTCTTTATTTTTCTTAGATATGGTGTACTTGTACATGAGATAATATCCCATGTGTACACTTTGTTCAATTACTATTATTTAATTTTATGTTAATTCTAAAACCGAAGGATTAACTCTTTCCATCGTAGTTTTGTCCTTTGCTATATTTGATATTACTGAATATTCGGATTTCGTTTGGTTTTATGCATTTGAAACATTTTTTTCTTAATATGGATTTCCTTTGTTTGGGTTCTAGTGCTGCTGACGAGGAATTAATTTCCGAAATGGCCATACAGCTCATTAAAATTATAGCAGTTGGAGTTAACATATGTGTTATGGTCTCATGTTCATTTACTCCATATCATTTTATAAAATATTTAATACAGGAGTTTGTCTGTTATTGCAGTGTGGAGTTGGTAAAACAATTCCCCGTGGTAGAGATGTATGCTCTTTATTTTTCTTAGATATGGTGTACTTGTACATGAGATAATATCTCATGTGTACACTTTGTTCAATTACTATTATTTAAATTTATGTAAATTCTAAAACCGAAGGATTAACTCTTTCCATCGTAGTTTTGTCCTTTGCTATATTTGATATTACTGAATATTCGGATTTCGTTTGGTTTTATGCATTTGAAACATTTTTTTCTTAATGTGGATTTTCTTTGTTTGGGTTCTAGTGCTGCTGATGAGGAATTAATTTCCGAAATGGCCATACAGCTCATTAAAATTATTGCAGTTGGAGTTAACATATGTGTTATGGTCTCATGTTCATTTACTCCATATCCTTTCATAAAATATATTAGATATACATCTACAAACGTAAAACTCCGCACGTAATTTAAGTGAACATATTCAGAGGTATATATTCTTAGAAATAAGTCCCATAGCCCCAGTCACAATGTCACGTTTTAACCCCTACGTTTCGCTACGTTTTCAAAACGTAGCGAAACGGCAATATACGTAGCAAACCGTAGTAAAACGTACACCAATCGTAGCAATACGTGTATAGAAACGTAGCCAGCTACGTTTGTATTGGTCTGCACAATAGAAACGCAACCAAAACTTAGAACGTAGCACAAACGTATGGAAACGTAGCACAAACGTAGGGAAACGTAGAAAAACGTGGTTGAAACGTAGCTGTTACGTAGCAAAACGTAGGTAATTAGAATCTATACGTTTCGCTACGTAATTGCTACGTTTCGATACGTATCTGTTACGTTTCTGTACGTTTTTCTACGCTTAGTCACGTTTCATTCTACGCATTACTAGGTTTCAGTACGTTTTAATACGTTTCGTTACGTTTTACTACGCATCGCTACGTTCTACTACCGATCGACAAATTATATTTCCAAGTATTTCGGAATTTTTACTTAATTTTGAGATATTTTTATGAGCTGAAGATAAGTTCACAAATTAACTGAGTAAGTCAACATTATAGATCATTATATTTACCAGGTATTCGAAAATCAATTAAAATTTTATACAGTCATTCGTACAATAGAACAAAATGATTAAATATACCTTTGTGTATAAGTTTCTATTTGCACGATGAATAATCAGTGTGGACTCTTTGCAAATTCTTGAACTTTTTTCACAGATCTTTATTAATACGTAGTACAACGTACTAATGCGTAACATAAACGTATCAAAACGTATCATCAAACGTAACGGAACGTAGTCGAAACGTACTTAACCGTAGTCGAAACGAATTAAACCGTAGTAATACGCAGTAAATCGTAATAAAACGTAGTACATACGTAGCAACACGTAGTGAAGCGTAGCAGAACGTAGGCTTTGAATTTCCAATAAAACGTGGTGAAACGTAACAGTGCGTAGAAAAACGTAGTATATACGTAGCGAAACGTACAGACCATAAAATTATGACAAAAATTGACATGATACGTGGCATTTCAAAACGTAGCGAAACGTAGCGGCCAAAACGTGACAGTGTGACTGGGGCTCATAACTTGAATATTTTGATTTAATCTGCACTGAACAGAAAAAATAAGTTGTAAAAATTACCATATGCAGAAATAAATTCTTAGTAACTGCGGTGCATTTTGTTATTTATTAACCCTAAACGATAAAAATGTTTACCGTGGGAAATTCAAAACTATCAAAATATAAAACAAAAAATAAATATGGCAATTCCCGAAAAAAAGGATTACTCAAATTTATTTCTACGCATAAATGCGTTCTCTTTTGGTTATTTGGGCTTTATATAGTTAGAGAACACATGTGCTAGCTTTTGCTAATGCCGGCACCTATTCTGGTTATCCCGAGTTCCTATCGTTATTTATGTTTTTCTCTAGTCTGATGGTTTTTTTCTAGTGCGGTTCCCTTGGAGATTGTTAAATCTGATTGTATTTTTCGTCCATTGTAGGTGTTAAATGGTATCTCGACTTTTGTAACATAACAACAATAAGAGAAGGTTCTTTCCGATTGATTAATATTCAGTACATCTGCATCTAATAGGAAAGATATGACCAAAATTGTCCTAATGAAAAAAATTCTTACAATTGACGCATAACTTATAATTCCCATGATCAGCCTAAAAATCCCATAACAGACTGATATTTCATTTAAAAGTAGAATACAAAGTTATCTAAATAATATTGCTAGAGAAATACATTTACACCTTAAACTATAGCAGACTTTTAAATGAATATGGATGATCACAGACTGATATTGTCATAGAATGTGGTCTGTATCACGATGAATGGGCTCACTAGAGTCCTTGTTTTGGCACAAAAAATCTTATTTCAAAAGGTTAAATAAAAAAAATTGCTTGTTTACATGCAATGAATAGAGTCCTGATAATTTGATGCAAAATTTCGATTTCAAAAGTTAAATCTGCAAACACATGTGCACCTAAAAATTTTATTTTATTTTTAGTTCACCTCACCCGAAGGCCCAGGTAAGTATTGGAATACCTTTGCGTCCGGGGTTGTCGTTGGAGCGGGCGTCGTTCCTTTATTTACATGTTCAAAGACTAATATTTCTGAAACGGCTTAACCAATACTAACCAAACTTTGACGAAGCCAACACAAGGTTACTTACTTTCAAGTTGTGATTTTAAAGTATGTACACCAAAACAAAATGGCTGTTGCTACCGAAAATTGAGTATAGGTAAAACTTGTGTAGTTCGCACATAACGCAATTCTCGTTACATATATTAGCCTATTTCGTAGTAAACAAATATGATATAATACACCTACCCTGCAATTTTGACGAAAATCCGATAACCTGTCTTGTACTGTCCCTTTTTCTATGAAAGTTTCGATTTTTCTTATTACCTTTCGTCTAATATATTGAAATTGATAAAATATAGAGATAAAGATAAAAATAACAAAAAAAAATATTAATCATATCCTGCAATCTTTTAAAATTGTGGGATCAATGTAGGAGTAATTGCCCTTTTTGTTGAAAACTAGAAAACCACGTGGGAGTTGCAAAAATGTTCAGCTGATCAAGGATTACAATATTTATAATATCCGACAGGTTAAATTGCATTCAAAATGGCCGCCAAAGGTAAATGCAGTTTCACAAAAGACATTTAGAAATTCATTAAAGGATGACATTATCTAAAACCACTTCAACGATTTTGGATAAATTATAAGTTTTTATGCGTTCACCTTCAAAGTTTTCATACTTCATCAAAGATGGTCGCCAGCAGGGAATTTAGTTTAACATGGAACCATATGGGGAAGTATTCATAAATCTTCTTCTTTGAAAATGAACAATGACGTTCAAATTTGAATATATTGATCTGTAAATAGTCTTTGAATAGTCTACTTCTAAGGTTCTGATTTTTGTGTTCATAACTCATCAAAATTGGCCACAGCGGTGAATATAGTTTAACAAGGAATCCGATGGGAAAAACATTCAAAATAGTCTCCTCTTAAACTGTTTGAAAATTTTTTATAAAATATGAACATCAAGGTTTTCGTTATCATAAACTAGTTAAAACCTTTACTAAATTTTATCATCGATATAAAGACTTAGTTCGTAAATACAATGCAACCTGTAAACATCTTATCAAGGCTGGCATTTCACANAAACTATTAATCTGCATTTCTCGAAGCCCTGATTTAAAAGTTTACGAATTAAACATCTGTGTCGTTTCAAAAAATCTTGATAGTGACTACATGCTCTAGCGTAACGGATTAATTGAGAAATATAAGTATAAGTATTGGAATACCTTTGCGTCCGGGGTTGTCGTTGTCGTTCTTTTTTTTACATGTTCAAAGACTAATATTTCTGAAACGGCTTACTACTAACCAAACTTTGACGAAGCCAACACAAGGTTACTTACTTTCAAGTTGTGATTTTAAAGTACGTACACCAAAACAAAATGGCTGTTGCTACCGAAAATTGAGTATAGGTAAAACTTGTGTTGTTCGCATATAACGCAATTCTCGTTACATATATTAACCTATTTCGTAGTAAACAAATATGATATAATACACCTACCCTGCAATTTTGACGAAAATCCGATAACCTGTCTTGTACTGTCCTTTTTCTATGAAAGTTTCGATTTTTCTTATTACCTTTCGTCTAATATATTGAAATTGATAAAATATAGAGATAAAGATAAAAATAACAACAACAAAAAATATTTATCATATCCTGCAATCTTTTAAAATTGTGGGATCAATGTAGGAGTAATTGCCCTTTTTGTTGAAATTTCAATTCTTTGATTTGTTTTCCTTGTATTTCAAATGCAACTAGAAAACAACGTGGGAGTTGCAAAAATGTTCAGCTGATCAAGGATTACAATATTTATAATATCCGATAGGTTAAATTGCATTCAAAATGGCCGCCAAAGGTAAATGCAGTTTCACAAAAGACCATTAGAAATTCATTAAAGGATGACATTATCTAAAACCACTTCAACGATTTTGGATAAATTATAAGTTTTTAAGCGTTCACCTTCAAAGTCTTCATACTTCATCAAAGATGGTCGCCAGCAGGGAATTTAGTTTAACATGAAACCATATGGGAAAGTATTCATAAATCTTCTTCATTGAAAATCCTGAACAATGACGATTAAATTTGAATATATTGATCTGTAAATAGTCTTTGAATAGTCTACTTCTAAGGTTCTGATTTTTATGTTCATAACTCATCAGAATTGGCCACAGCGGTGAATATAGTTTAACAAGGAATCCGATGGGAAAAACATTCAAAATAGTCTCCTCTTAAACTGTTTGAAAAATTTTTATAAAATATGAACATAATAGTTCTTGGTGGCCCCCTTCAACGTTTGAGATTTTCATGCTCAAACATCATCAAAGATGGCAGCAAGCAGGGATAATAATTTAAGGAAGGACCCTATAGGAAATGCATTGAAAGATCTCCTATGAAACAGCTTGAACAATTTTGATGAAACTTTAAGATAATAGTACTTCGACGTTGTCCTTAAAACTTTGTTTTGTACACGTTTTGTGTGAGAGCACGTTGCTAGTTTAATTTATGCTTGTTGACGATCCCGCATTCATGACCACATTTGTGTTGTTGTAGCGTTAAATAAAGCAAATAATTCCGCTCGAACCGTTAACAGGAGCCGCATTAAACTTACTAGGAGTAATAAGCAGAGCTCTCTGTTGAAGAGCCTTATGGTGACTTCAAGATGAAAAAAAATAAAAGTGTACGTTGTTACTTTGGTGTCTATGTCGCGCGTGCATATATATTTACTCCATATCCTCTTATTGTTTATATAACCAATCTTAATTGACCACAGCGGGTAACATAGTTTATCTTTGAAAACCCCCTTACAATCAGTGCCACCTGTTGCCCGACAACAGCACTAGTTCGTAAGCCAAAGGATAATTTAAATATATAGACAAACACGGGGCGCTCACCAAGTCGATTGTAAGAAAACTAGGCGTTATAAAATAGTGAGATTTGGAAATCACAATAAAAATAATAATAAAATGCCAAAATTTGAAATCATAATGGTGTATTCTAAAGAACAAGCACAAAATAACTGAAAATATAAAAAGAGCATAAATATCTCGCATGATGAATCTTTTTTGCGGATTTTGCACTGCATGAGAGCCCAACTGCAGTCCTCAATTGACAACGAAATTGTATAGGGTGAATTCACATGAGAAAAAGTCCCTTCAAATAAATGGTTAAAACAAGCAATGATATAATCGGTTAGGAGGAAGAATATCATTGAGGAACACTATCAGTTTACATTTTATCGTTTTAGCAAATAGAAAAAAAAGAAGGGAAAGGGGGAATGTGTCAAAGAGACAACGACCCAAAGGGGAGTAATAACAACTCAAAGCAACCATAAGATCTTTGATGAATGGAGAGGAAACCCCACAACCAACGACAGATAGCAGTCGGCCCCCTAAATGAATTGTAATCAAGTTCAGCAAAATAATACCATCCTAGACTCCTAGAGAACTAAAGTAAAGTAAGTAGAAAACAGACAAGACACACAAAGGCTTAATAAAATATGTCTTTACCGAGGCTGCTGTGTTCGGAAGCTATCAATCGTTTTTTCGCACCAGGACTGCGCCCACAAGGTCTGTAATTCTCGTTCAATTTTGAAGCATCCGAGTGCGTTAATTGTGCCCAGAAATATATGACGTATTATGCAAAAACTTGATCGTCAAAATCCTCTGACATGTCGTCAATTGCACTTTATTTATGAGTTGTCGATGGTCGCATGACCTAACTTGCAGACTATATTCACAGGTTCAATCTGTTCATAAGAGGACACTGTCACATACCCTGCCGGTTAAAGAAGGAAGCAGTAGATGTTTATTCTACTGGTGCACCTGATCTCACCAATGATTTTATTGGTTCTTTGTTGTTCATCCTTGTATTTGTGCGCCTTTATTTTTATTTCCTATGCCGTACTCTTGTCATGTGAATCTTCGTCTATTGTCCTATGATTTACAATTCGGTGTTCATTTCAGTGTTCACATGTTCTTAAATAATTATTATTCTTTTCCTCCAAACCGAATATCAGTTTCTTTTCAATTCACCTAATCTATATTTTTTCATGAGTTTCCACCATTTATATTACAATATTCTATTCAAGACATACTGATGTCAGAAATATGTCAATGAAGATGATTAACTATAATGACATCCTTAGTATGTCAGTTAAAATGACAGATTATAAAAAGAAAATAATAATTGACTTTTCAGTGACAAACACGAAGTAACCATGTGAAGAAACAACACGCACATGAACTTTTGACCCTATTATTTTAAAAATCCGGTTAATTAGGTATTTGCTGTTATTTTTTTTCCTAGCTGTCTAGAATAAGGATGAAAAAAATTAAATCGGGATTTAACCTGTGCAAATATTTAATACTTTGTTCGGAGTTGATACTTTGGAGCGACGTTCATAAGTGTTGCGTGTTGGTAATATATTAAGAAAATGCAAAAATCAGAACAATGTTTAATCAACAAAAAGGGTTTAGTCAAAATAACAGGAGGATCTCTCTGTATCGCTCACATCAGGGCCATGGCTGCCATGGACCGTCCAAATAACCTCAATAATAAAGTGCCTCATTTTCAAACATATTAATATGATGATATTGTTGATATTACTTGCCTCAAAGTTCCTGATGGCAAACATAATTCATGGGTTGAAGACAAAATTTGTCACTTTTTTGCTTGGACCATCTGAGGACTATTTTGACCATGTCTGGCTCAAATTTGCCAAGTAGTTTCAGAGGAGATGAGTGTTTTTCCCAAACAGTTGAATGTTAAACTAAGTTTTCCACTGACAGCCATCTTGGATGAGGGGTAGACTAGCAGTACTTGTTGAAACATAATTGATACATTCTTCAAAACATAAAATAGAAGTAGGGGATCAAAGTTCAGTTTTAGTGCAAAAATTGAATGAAAAAAATTATGGATTTTACATAAAAACGATAAGGAAAATAACTATATCAGGGGATACTTTTCAATATCAAATACATTTTGCTCATATTTTGCCTGTTTTTTTTAATGATCATTATATTGTTTGTAAAAATAAACATTTAAAATTTAGGGGTCACTAACGAAATAAGAGAGATAAATTGTGAAACTCTAATTTCTCTAGTGAAAATGTTTGCAAGTCTTTAATCGAGTTATCTCCCTTGTTTAATTTCTGTTTTTTTTAAATGCAGCAATAGATTTACAGCTCTTGTGTTTCAGTTCAACTTTTCTCAACAAAATTCTTGTGAAAAGGATAAGGAACACATATTTAAAATTATATCGAACCTTCTAAATATTTGATCATTATTTTGTTATTTTTCAAAATATATTAAACCAAAATAAAAAATATTGGACAAAGTATCGGGATAACACCAGTCACTTGCAACAGCAATGTTTATGTATAAGTAATATAACTACCCATTTGGATAGGATTTGCAAGTGTTGTTAAAGTTTGGAACGTTTAACCTGGAAATGACATTTTACATTTAAGGTAGTTCGAGCCTAATAAAAATATCAGACAGAATTTTTTTTATTTTAAGATATTTTGTAGTTCTTAGCCCATTTGTTCAAAAAAATAAAATAAAAATGATATGTCACCGATCATCTTTTCCTGTAATCAGTATTTGAAAATCAGGCCAAATTCAATATTTTTCAACAATATTTACAAAGAATATATAGGGAACTGTGAGAACATGCTCATTGTTTAGCTTTCATATTAAATAAACATCAGATAGATTTTTTTTAGTTTTTGACATTTCAGAGGTATACATTTCAGCTGATAAAATCACTATGTCACCGTTTGATTAAGAGAAACATTTTATATACTTTACGAAACAGACAATATTTATGGTAAAAGGGAGCTAATTGGCGGGAAAGTGTATGTCAATTTATTATGACGTCACAATGGAAAGGCCAAATAAGGAATATTCCGGCTTGAAAATCCAGTCAATTCCGCATCCGACTTGTGTTTCGCAAATGCGCCAATCGAATGTGCTGCGTATTAGTGTCGAGCTACCTTAAAACAAAAATTTGAACATTGCAATTATCAGACTTTTATTTTGACTTCAAAATGGAAATATCAAAGCCCGTACACCACAATACTGACTATTTGTAATAAGTATTGAATTTTTGCTGTCATAATTTATGTCCTATTTGTGTAGTAATTATAGTTCATATTTATGGGTTTCATAGTAACTGATGCTTATCGTAGTATTTTGATTTTATGGTCCATTATTTAATAATTTGATAGATGCTCGTTTGATAATCTATAGACTGGAAATCTACATAAAATTAAGTTAAAGTATTTTTTATCTATGTTATATATGATAAAATTGTAGCATAATTTCAATGCTAACATATCGATTTATTAAAACTATGTATTTGCACCA
Source organism: Modiolus philippinarum (assembly GCA_002080025.1). NCBI lineage: Eukaryota > Metazoa > Mollusca > Bivalvia > Mytilida > Modiolidae > Modiolus > Modiolus philippinarum. The sequence continues at coordinate 18,804 of MJUU01014840.1, read as the reverse complement.
TATTTCGGGTTTGCCAACCCTCATCAGTTGCCCGGCTTTTGTGTACAGAGTAATATTAGGACAATATATGGTGACAGCTTTAAATATGTAATGACAGCTTATATTGAGGAATATCAGTTTTAAATTTAAGTTATTGTTTTAGTTTTGCTGATGTCAAGTATTCAGCCAGATTTTTGTCTCGCTTAAATGCGATCATAGGTGGTTTTGAAAGTAATTGTATGGTATAATCATCATTATTCATTAGGTTCCAGTGTTTTCGTAGAACTTTAGATAATTGATTTAAAGGTGTCTTCCCATTTATCCAACTTTTTGAAAAATCACCATTCCTAGTTATCCAACTTTTTATTTAATTGCCTAGGGGTATGTTTATTTAGTACTTGAGACTAATGGTGTAGCAAATTAATTAACAAAAATTGTTCCATGGATCAAAATTTAGAAAAGTTATCTAACATGTGTAGATTTGAATTCAATTTAAGGAATTCTTGACAAAAAGAAGTGATAAGTTGATAGATTTTGAATTTAATTTAAGAACAGACAATAAAATAATAAAATAAAAACAAAATCACAATTTTATATAAAAAAAAAGCAAATGAATGAATAAAAAAAGGAACAAAGTAAAAGAATACGATAAAAGAACAAAAAGAACAAAACAAAAAACAAAAAACTTCTTAAAAAAGGATCAATAAATATAGCTTTTTTGAGTGAAAAGGGTAAATTTTGTAATATTACCTAAATTTAAAATTAAATAAAGGGCTACTCCAAGCACAGCATTGATACGACCGCACAATTTCACCCACTGAAATTTGAACAAGTGTAGTTTGAAGTGAATGTGGACACAGTAAAGAGGTTGACACAATATTTGATGTGATGAAAAATAAAGATACCACATATTTCAAGACATTGAAATTTTGTCCCCTTTGACCCTAAAGGATCGGAAACGGAAAGAGCTACGCCAAATCAGTTGACATATCCTTGAAAGCTTACAAGGAGAGGAATCCAAAGAAAAACATAGGTAATCAACGATTACAAAGTTCGCCTCGTTTAGGCACATTGTCAGAGTAGCCTAATTTTGCTTGGGTGTTGACATACATCAAAGATGCAGTATTCAGTCTAACTATGGCAAATGCACAAGTACGAGTAGATTACATTCAACACGCAAGAGGTCACTACTTAGCAGTAATTTGCTATAGATATGTCATAAAAACAAGAAAACAGGACAGAGATGCAGAACTCGCCTATTGGAAATGTGCCAAGAAAGAATGTCCAGGTACAGCAAACACCTGTGATAATCTTATTACTAGATTTCCACTTGCTCAAGTTGACATAGATGCTAAGAGGTTTCTGGCAACACTCAGAAAAAAGTCATTCAAAACTTTTGATCCACTACCAAATTTATATGACACTGAGGTCAACAAATTTCTATACCAGTCCAGTCCTATTCAAACAGCTTTTTACACACTCCATGCACTCATAGGTCATACTCATCCAGTATGCAGCCGATGGACAAAAGACGAGAAAACTGAAATATCGGATCCTCAACAGCAGACTTAAAAATGACAGAAACAACGATAAATAATTGAAAATATATATATATATTTCTTTTTTTTTATTATTAATATTTAGTAAAAGATGTCCATAAATGCAAAATAAGAATTAAATCAACAACAATTTAAGAACGAAAAACAAAAATGAGCTCAAAAAAAACACAAAAAAAAACAAAAACAGAGAACGCTGAAATAAACAAAAAAAAAGAAATAAAATAAAAAAAGAACAAAAGTTTAAAAATGGTGACTGATAAAAAAACCTAAGTGATTCCATCAATTTCACTACATACTAAACATAAAATGAATACAATATAGTCTTAATTTTCACATGGGCTTAATTTTCTGGCATATTTTTTGTCCAACACTTGACCCAAGCTCTAATTAGTGTTTGTTGTTTTTGTAATATTACCTTTTCCCATTTATCCAACTTATAATTTTTACCTGTAATGTATATTTTATTAAAAAGTTGGATAAATGGGAATGAACCGATTTAAACCATAATGGTATGTTGTTATAAATACCAATGGCACATCTCTTATTTTGTTGTTGTATCGTATTGTTTCTTTACGATTTGTTTTCAAAACAGTTTTTATAATGGGATCTATGAATGACTTTTTATAACCTCGCTTGAGGAGGTTGTTTCTAAAGAATATAATTTCCGTCATTAAATCGTTCCTATTAGAATTGTTGCGAATATGTCTAATTATTTCTCCTTTAATAAGGCCTCCAAAAACTTTTTCATTATGTGATGATGTTTTATGGAGGTATCCATTTGATTCGGTTTGTTTATGATATGACTTTATGTCCTCAGCTATAAATCTACATCCTTTGTAAATAGTAGTATCAAGAAAGTTGATTTCTTGTTTTGAAATATTATATGTAAATTTCAGTAAATTGTGTTCTGAGTTTGCTATTTTGAAGAAATCTTGCATTTCTTCTACAGATGCCGTACTTAAGATTATTCCATCATCTCGAAATCTATAGTGAGCCAATATTTTGTGTTTGTGTTTGTGTTGGAATTTTGTTCACAATAATTTCTATAATCTCATAGGCTGTAAGGTCACCAAGTTCAGGGGAACAAATTGATCCCATTGAGCAACATATAGTCTGTGGGAAAATTATATTTCCGAATTCAAATTCATTTTTTTCAAGTACTAGTTTCAATATGTCTATAATATTATCGTCACCAATATATGGTATTCTGTATGATATATTATTTTTGTTTTCACAAGCTCTTCTGGCAGCCTGAAGTAGTTTAGGGATTGTCATATTCGTGTAAATGGAAGATATATCATAACTTACTAATACCGTATCTAAAGGACATTTTATTGTCTCTATTTTATTAATAAAGTCAGCAGTATCTTTACGGGCTTTGATTTTTTTCATTTTGAAATGTTATCGTATTTCAGTTTATCTTGAATTCCTGATGACATCTGACCAGATTTTATGGAGTCTTTGGACAGCATCTTCACTAGCCAAGGGTTACATTCTGCTCACCTCATCTACACCCTTTGCAGTTCAACCTGTATTTCTGATTCCTCAAGTATACCAAATCCACACTAACGATTGGTTGCAATTTAGCTTAGCTGCATCCATTCAGAATGCATAAATTATATTTTTATATATCGTAACAATAAAACTTTAAATATAGTGTGTTTTGATTTTTAAATTTTCTCGGAATTATTATGATTTGTATTGTTTCTTCACTTTGAGAGTTCATTTTCCTTAAGTTGAATATTTTGAAATGTCACATTATTGGATGTCATAAATGTTATCGCTAATTTGCGCTATTTTCAATTGTTTCCGAGCGACGATAATTCTATTATCACTGCACTGCGCTGATATGAACATATTATCGTCAATCTCTAAGGGACGTTAGCAACAGCGTATTAATATGACGTCGCGTGACGTTTCATGACAAAAATAATTCCAAGAAAGAAAGCGCTATATTCAACTAAAAATAATATGTTCAACTAAAAAATATATCATTGGAAAAGGAAACGTATATCCGGTATTTTTCAATAAAAGAATTAGCGATAAAAATACTATTAGTAATTTGTTTTGCTCGGATGGATTTCTCAGCTCGTATTGCTTCTCGTGCTCTGCACTCGATGCAATACAAGCTGAGAATTCCATACTCTCAAAACAAATTACTAATAGTATATAAATATTTAATTTTTATAATAAATCATACTGAAAACTCTTATTAAAAATACGCAAGTTGCATAGAATACAGTAAATTTCGTTATGTTGTACTTTTGTTTCAAGTAATAACCTCTCATCAGCAGCATTTGAATCAGATAATATGGAAAGCCATGATCCAAAAGTAGCCAGAAAAGAAGTATTATAACAAAAAAAATCGATATGGAGGCCAAAACCAGTACCAAGGACATCTACCGAATGTCATACATTGAATGAAGCCACGATTACACCTTGGATAGACAAAAAGTTTTATTTTTCTGTAAAACACAAGATAAAATTTTCTTGTCAGACTAGTCTGACAATAGGGCTGTTAAATACCCTCTGGGACCTCTGGTCTTCCCGCAGCGGCATCGGCCGATTTGTTCAAAATTAAAAAAAAAATACCAAAGAGTATAGAATAAAGTTAATTTTGTTATGCTGTACACGTGTTTCGAGGAGTAACTGTCCTCAGCAACATTTGAATCAAATAATAAGAAGCCATAATACAAATGTAGTTAAAAAAAGAAGTACTCATTTCTAAAAATATCAAAATAGGAGGCTACAACCAGAACAAAGGACATCTACCTAGTGCCATACATGGAATAAGGTCCCGGTAATTGAAGGCAAATTAATTTAAAACTTGTGTCTCCAAAAATGTGCCTCGATCTGACAACAGTGAAGAGTAAAGACGCGAATTGTAACCATTGGCTAACGAAGATGTTTGGACTGTCCCGACAAATTATCAATTAACTTTGACAAAACGACACCCTCCTGAGAGAGTCAAATAGAAAATGAAAGCAAAAAGAATAAAAACAAAAAAAAAGAGATACAAAAAATTCACTGCTGCAATAGACATAGAATAAAAAGGAATTTTTCGCATTTTACCTAAAGAAAACCATTAGTGTCATTTTTGCTGTCAAACAGAATATGTCAATTTTCATTATTTGATTCATTAGAGCACAATTAAAAGTTCATACCCGTCAAATGAGTGACAGTTACTAAGACAATGTAATCCAAGGCTTTTTGCTTGATTGCATGTGTCCATTGGTTACATGGATTCAAGTCTAGCAGAAATTATTTCACTGTAAGTATATGTACTTTGAATTTAATGTCAGGGAATTAAATATCAGATCACAGGAAACAGTTTTAATGGCTGAAAAACATCGATACATACCACGAGCTACCAAGGAACTGCATTGGAAACACACAAATAAAAAATAAAAGACAAACGTAATCAACGAAAGAAACTAGGGACATCCGGCACCAAAACCTCCTCTTCTCTGTCCCGTTTCCGTTTCCCTATATTATAATAACCCACTATCTTCATTATGCAATTCCGAAAAGGAAAGAAGGAGATAAAAGGTAACTTTGAAATCAGGGCCTAGGTGTGCTCCTCGCTAAACTATCAGTTCGGTCAAGCAAACGAATCATTTGGTTAAACGCTGTATAGCATTACGATAGTAAAGAATCATCATTCATTTCAGTTAACATCGGCAGTATTAGAGAGGGGTCATAATGTGTGTAAAAAGCTTGGGTCACTAGATCCCAAAGCCAATTTAACAGATACATGCAGAATATCCTGTCGATATATCGTATTACGTAAAGAAATTTTAATTAGTAATACTTATCATTTTTACAATACTTCCGTAAAGACGAGGATGAAGAAATCTCTTGCCATACCTAATTCCGATATCAGATGATCATATCTTCTATAAAATTTTCAAAAAATGCATTGACCAATAATTTGTAACTCTATTGTAAATGTTGTGATAGTACGGTTGCGTGAATTAAAGTTGTCAAGAGAAAGAACTTTTTGACAGGACTTGTGTGCCTTTGAAAAGAATATTTGCGCTTTTTCCAAAAGGAAACTTTTGAGCTTTCTTAATAGGACATTTAAGCTTTTCAAACAATTATTACTCTGTTCTGGTTTGAGATATATATCAAAGTGCAAAAACAAACTGAGCTCAAATAAATTCACCTGACTTGGACGATTACCATTGTTAAATCGCTTGACGTTTGATTGTTGTTCAGCCAATACAGACGGTAGAAATTAATAAGTAGTTTCTGTCACATAATCTGTAAATTTTGAGCATCAGCTATCTGCTAGTGCCTTTGGCATATCATCAGTCAACGAATCTTCAATCTTTTGGCACCAGAGCAATAATTAGTGATCACTAGAACAGGTAATCACATGTAAAAAAAGAGAAAATAGGCAAATGGTTGCAGAGCTAATTGATATTCAGAACTGATCTTACAAGCGTTGTTCCATTTGCTGAATATTACCATGTATTTATAGGGATTCTGTTCCATGAACATTTACTCAATATCCCTTAATTTATTCATTAGCTTTTGTGCAGACTTTCAATTAAGAATTAATTATAAAACTAAAGCTACATATAAGAGTACAACACATGACGAAGAGAATTTGTTTAGCAAGACTTGTTAAAACAGACATTTTTTACATGTTTTAGAATGGCGCATCACTAATTAAAATCTCAGGATTTAAAAGCAATAAAACTTCGATGAAAAAATAAAGGGATATGTAGTAACTGTAAATCGGACAAAATCCCTATAAACAAGATTAAGAGAATGTTTTTCTTCATCTTGAGGTCACCATGAAGCTTTCAACAAAGAGCAAACACTCCTACCATACAGTAAGTTCAAGTAGGCCAATAGCATCGGTAAATGCTAAATGCTTAACAACCCTACATCCATAACAAACAAAAGATAGCAGTAAATACCTACAATAGCCGAAAACTACAATCGCACAAACAAACTGCGCTAGAAAACACAAATGAAAGAAAGACACAAACGTAAATAACAATAAAAACTCGGGATAGCCGGATTTGGTATCGGTAATAGCAAAATCTAGAGGTGGAGTTAAACCAGTTTCTGGGTACCCAATCTCTATATATATATATGAATAAAACCCGATACATATATACCATAAGTAATTTGTTTTGCGAGTATGGATTCCTCTGCTTGTATTGCGTCGAGCGCGAAAGCACGAGATCTAATGCAAGCTGAGAAA
>MJUU01014840.1:0-11978 GCA_002080025.1 Modiolus philippinarum | reverse complement strand
AATATATGTTTTCTTTTCCAGTAAAATATTTTATTAGCTAAATATATCATATTTGGTTAGATATAGCACTTTCTTTCTCGGAATTATTTTTGTCTCGAAACGTCACGCGACGATATATTAATATGTTGTTGCTCAGGTTCCATAGAGATTGACGATAATATGTAGCGAAGTGCAGTGATAAAAGAATAAAGAATTATCGCCGATCAGAAACAATTGAAAATTGAGCAAATTAGCGATAAAAATAGACTAATAACTGTAAGACTACTATCTTCAAAAGGAAAACGATAGGACAAAACGTCATTTAGAAAAAAAGGGGTCAAAGAGTGCTGTCTTGTTGCTTCGACACTCGCCTCTCGATCTATTAAAACAGGAAAACAAATTACTCAAGCCATATTCTTCCTTTTTTTCTGTAACAACGCAAAAAAAATCAGAAATTACTTTATGCCATAAGACCATCAGATTAAATTATTTTATTATTTGTAGAAAACAGCCATGTTACATGGTTCGGAAGATTTGAAGCATGCATGGTAAAACCTTATGATTTACGGACTTTCCCTTTATTATCCTTCTGTAAGAAAGTTCATTTACAGAAAATAGCAGTTTTATTTTTCGCACAGTTTTTTGAGAGAAATAGAACTCACTGTACCGCGGGCAACAGTTTAAAAGCACTGCTGTTGTTAAAAACTATTGATTTCCATGCAAGTTACATTCAATCATCACGTGCGGGAGGAGGATATATTCCTTTTTCGGAAATTTATTTAGTATCTCTAGCGTGGCTTTTGAAATAATGTTAAGCTAATTCAAAGTAAAAAGAAAAATATTTTAAACAGTATTATGTAGAGCAAAACGATTGTACTAAATTTCAATATAATCCATATTTTTCCCTGTCTTTTTTTTTTCTTTTGTCTTGTTAAAAAAACGATTGCCTTCTTTTTGGTCTTATCCTGACAATTCTCAAGCTATCAGTAATATCAATGTTAATATTTGAAAAATAAAACTGAAAATCATTATTTGTTTACTGTTTAACTTGATGCAAAAAAAAAACATAAACAAACAAACAAATATTAAAAACAAAAAAGATACTGTGAAACTACTTTGGTTGGTGGGGTCCTAATTTCGTGGATTTCATGGTTGGCTAAATAGAAAATACCAAAGTTACTATGAATTTTGCAGGTAAAATCAAAACAAATTGAAGTCCAAGAACCAAAATATGATTGAGAACAAATTACCAATAGAATCTTATTCAAAAGCAAAGATCAGGTAAGGACAGAGTTATGCAAGAGAGAGATATTCATTAGTTCTAATCAACTTTTTTTTCTAAGATTTAGAGATTAAGTTTCCAACTAAAATCGGTTTTTGGCCGCAAGCACCGAAATACTGAATAGCCTCGAGGGCTACCAGTCCACCAGCAGAGGTATCGGCCCAGTGGTAATTGTCCACCAGCAGAGGTATCGGCCCAGTGGTAATTAATGAAAAAAATACCGAAGTAACTGTGAATTTTGTTTCTGCATATTCGTATTCCGACATCTTATGTCTCATCAGTGCAGATAAAATCAAAACATTTGGAAGTCCATGAACCTCGAAATTTGAAAATTACCCACGAAATAGCGATATTTATGAAAACCACGAGATATGATGTCACGAACAAAAGTACTTCAACAGTAACCAAAAACCCAAGGGCGTGCTGCCAACAAAAACATATGCTGAGCGAACTAACCATTTCAATTCATGAAATTTGATATTTGCTTTGTTACTATTACACCAATAAGTCGTGAATTCATATAACTCTCTTATCAATCTCATTTCTTGAAAACAAATCTTTTTCATCATCCCGACAGCTATTTAGTACAGATTAGTGTCTCTGTTGTAAGATATAAAATTGGATTTTGATTATTTTTTTTTCTGCGGCATTATAGCTTTGAATCATATTCAATGAATATCGATTTCCAAATATAAGATAATAGACAAATATCTTAGGAAAAGAAAACACGTAAGACGTTGTACAAACATTGATACATAAAATGTTATACTGAATCAAAATATTAGAACTTTAAGAACAAAAATAAGAGTACCGACGAATAAAATCTTCAAATTTCATTCAGGTGCAAATTGTAAAATTAATGAAAGGAAAATAACAGGAAAAACTTACAATGGCCGAACATTACAATCACATGTCACAATCAACCAGGGAACCACACAAGAAAAACAATAAAATGACAAAAAACAAACATAGATAACGATAGGAACTCGGGATAGCCGGACTTGGTACCGGCACTGGCAACAGCCAGCGGTAGGGTTAAACCGGTTTATGGGTATCCAAACCTCCCCTTTCTCTATCCCGTTTCCCTATAGTATAATAAGCATACAAATAAAACCCAATGCAGGTAGACCACTACATGTAACTCTAAGACCACAATCTTGAATAGGAAAGCATATTGAAGCTTATTGATTATAATAAAAAAAAAATCGAACTACGGCGATAACTTAACGTATTGGATTTTTCAACCCTTTTGTTGTTTCTTTATAGGCGATATTCCACTTTTAAATTTTTGGGTAATTGTCGACATCTTACCCCAAATCTACTGGAAACTGGTACCTGACGTCAGTTGAGCGTAATCTAAGAATTCTTCTATTTATTTTCTTGACCTAAAATAAATTGGTTGGAAATGACCCGCCTGGGATAAAATGTTGATTTATGACATGTTCGGCTTTTTCCCAATCATAAACACCTTTCATATGTTGATAGAAGAATTTATTCCCTTTGCCCCCATACAGCGGGACGTCATTTTTACTCCGTTTGACCTCTTTGACCTGCCATTCTTGTACCCGGAACGTTCCGGAATTGGACTTTTGGAAGAACGTTTATTCAAATTTCAACAGGGTTTGACCTTAATATCTTTAACACGACTCTAGCTCGAACTGTTTAAATCGGTCCCTTGAGTGTGCGATCCACCAGAGTTGGACTGTATTTCTTTACATTCATTTATTATTCCTGTATTATTTGATGTTTTTTTTTACAATTTGGCCGATGCCACTGCTTGTGGAGTGCTAGTCCCTGAGGGTATTCTCCAAACCAGTAACCAGAAATTCATTGCTAACAAGAAAACCAATTTTATTCGAAAAAAACCAATATCTAAGATTAGGAAAATTTTAATCAAATCTTAAGTTTTGTCGTTAGCCAATTTTGGTTTTTCTATATTAATTCTATTCGTTATTTGTTCTTTTTCAGGTTTTACACATATTTCGGTTAGTGAACTTTCAAATGATTTGATTTGATCTCCACTAGAAAGACATAAGTTTTCGAAATGTGCATTATGCTGAAACTAAATGTACTGTAACTTCTGTAATTTAGCAAGTTCTCAAAGACGACAGGACTTTGAAATATTCTCGTTGGAAATAATAATCTCATGGGCATGTCAGTTACCTTCCACTAAGTAGGTGGTTCTTTCCGGGTACTCCAGCATCCATTACAATGAAACTGACCGCCATGATATAGCTGAAATACGGCTGCTATTTGCATTAAAACCAATGCAAACAAACGAACAAATCATGATTATTTCAGTATATAATGAAAGTTTGAGATCACTCTGCTTTAAAATATGGTTGGCGATATTGATTTAAAAAAAGGCTGGTCAATAGTGTCACGATCGAGATCGGTTTTCAGATCAGAAATATTTTTTGCACGTATCTTGATTTCCAAATGCTCAGATTGTCGAAATAGTAATCTGCCTGGCTTCTATTTACTGCAGTTTCTATATATAAAAAAAACTGCTTCAAAGATTATATTCTAATATTATCAACCGTGAAATATTTGCACCGTCTTTTGTGCAGTTATCTGAATTATTTTTCTTTCGCAAAGTCCTGTAGTTGCAATAGCTGCATGGTGAAGCTGCAAAATATACAAATTACTAGTTCACATCGCTAGTGCTTTAGCTTTGTGACGTTCTTGTTCATTTGTGTTTATTTGTCCTTCTTTGTAATTCTGTCTCAATTTTGTTCGATATGACTTGCCCTGATTTTGGATTTTTTTGAATTCCCCATTAATTTTTAATTTTAATTTTTAATTCCAGTTTCATGCGAATTGCTGTGATTTTTGATTTTGGAATTCCCCCTTTATCATTTTTGCTTCAGTATTTGTTTTTCGATATATTGCAAAAAAGTATTCGCAACAGTTTCATTTTCTTTGCTATGCAGAGACATACATTGTCGAAATGTTTATCTGCTTGGCTAAAATTTTGCATATTCCCTATTTTGATATTTTTGTAACAAAGATTTTATTTTTATTTTGTTATCTGTGAAATAATCACGCCATATTTTCTTTCAGTTTTCTAAATCGAAATAAATTTCATTTCGCACAGTCTTGAATTTGTAATAGCTGCATGGTGAAGCTACAAACTACAACAATTCCTAGTTCACTTCATCAGTGCTTTAGCTTTGGGGCGTTCATTTTTGTTTGTTTTATTCTTGAAATGTTGTCTCAATTCCAGTTTGATGCGAATTGCTGTGATTTTTGATTTTGGAATTCCCCCTTTATTATTATTGCTTCAGTATTTGTTTGCCAATGTATTGCAGAAAAGTATTCGCAACAGCTTCATTTTCTCGTTTCAACCCTTAATGCTCAAACAACAATGAAACTACATCCAATAGTATTCTGAATGTATTGCAATGCAGAAAAACGCTCTAACTGCGTTTACATAGTAAAATTATTAACTATAAAAGCATCGTCAACATCCAGATATATAAGTATTTGGATCTAAAACCAATTTGCAGCGTTCGAACTGTCTGTCTGTTACAAGATTTTCATATAATATAGCTTCAAAAAACTCAAAACTCTAATTGACAAGTTATTTGATCCTGATGATAAATGTAAGAGCTTGTTGTCGATTATCTCTTATTGTCTGCTATTTTACACATTAGGCAGCTTCTAGTAAAAAGTGATCAATCAGAGATTTTGAGAAATTGCATACAAACTCGGATTTATTTATATCTTTATTTATAGCTTTATCAGATATATTTATATTTATATTCTGTATCTATTGACCAATCTTACAAACTTACGTTCTTTCTCATTCTTTTCATGTTCAAGATAGTGATAATAGAGTTAGTAGTCTACTGTATTGAGCTTGGTTCGTTTGTTTATTATGCTATCGGGAAACGGGAAAGATAAAGGGATTTTGTGCCCCAAAACCAATTTAATCCTACCGTTTGCTTTTGCTAGTGCAGGTATCAAGGCAAGGTGTCCGACCCTATTGTTATTTAGATTTGTCTTTTGTTCGAGTTTTTGATTGTTGCCTATTATTGAGAATTTCAGTTATTAATAAAAGGTCTTTTATCTGCAGTTATTTTCAGTGACATTTATTGAAACAACATAAAAACCCATATTGGGATGATTTCTTCAATAAAACAAACACCATTGCCTCAAAAATGCTTATTTGGATATCCCTATGGGATATCTGTTTCCTAGATGACAACAGATCTTTCTCTTTGCCACTAAAAATTGTTTTCCTCCGGATTTGACTTAACTACCGTATTTGACATGTTCAACACGGCGGGTGTCTTATAAGAAGCAGGAGATGCTTACTCCACCGGTGCACCTGATCTGTTGTTCATTTTTGTTTATGTGCGTGTCTGCATTTTCTTTTCTGTGCCGTTTTCATGTTATGTCTTTGTTTCTTTGTTTTTCCGACGTACCAATCGTCCTCGGATTGTTCTTTTTAGAATGACGGTTCGGTTCTCACTTACTTTTGGGCCCTGTAAAAAATGTGTCAAAAAATTTTGCATTCAAAATGACTTCTTCTCTGAGAGTGGTCATTTAAAATCAAACTTTGACACAATGATCCTACGATGGTGCTCTCAAAAATAAATGACAAGGTCACTAACCGATCTAAATGGCTGCAAGCGGGAACAAAATTCTTATTTTCGACATATAATGTCAAGTTTTTGGAAATAAGGCCCTATGACATATCAGTTATTGGACTGTTTATGTAAGCCATGTACATCGCAGACTCTTTAATAACCCATTGTAAATGTTGTGCATTTGTTTCGTATTTTTGTAAGTTTTGAATGTCTTTGTTTGTTTTTGTTTTGTTTTTTTTTCGTTTTCAATGTCTCCATATTCATTTTTTAAAGCGACTTGGTTCCTTTAGACTTTACTTTCTTTAGGTCAATTTGATTCCTTCAAATACGATTATAATGAAAATATGAAACAGATACTGTTTTGCATAGTAATATACAGTTGATTCATTCAAGAGGAAAATATACAATAAATATCCAAGTTGCAATCTAAACGGTAAATTTCGTTAAGCTGTCCACGTATTTCAAGGAGTAACCAGCAGCATTTAAATCAAACAATATGGAAAGCCATAATCCAAAAGTAGTCAGAAAGGAAGTACTCGTTCCAATAATATCGAAAAAGGTGGCAAATTCTAGTACCTTGGACATCCACCAAGTGCCATACATGGAATGAAACCTTAGTATTTTTAGTGGTAAGAGTTTTGATAAAAACAGCAAATTTCTATAAAACGCAAGGTAATTTTTTCATGTCACACAAGTCGACTAATGGGCTGATGGGCTGGTGAATATACATTTTTATTAAACCCTTCCCATATTATTATAACAAAAACATTTCTATCAGATTATAACTAAACACTAAGCGTATAAAAAATCTTTGGTTATCAAATTCTTATTCTTTAACATATTAAGGTTCATATTGTGATATAGGATTGTCTATTGTTGTTCAGTAAAATGAAAAGATACAAGATGTGTTTGAACAGCAAAATTATTATAAGCAAGTTTAGTAATTAACCGGGTTGGAGGCATGTCAAGCAATTAAGCAACGAAAGCCAGCCATACTTAAACACAATCTGATAATGAAGTAGGCGTGGTTTGGATTTTATAACTCGGCAACCAAATGGCTATTTCCGTATCATGACATATAAATTCAATAGAAAACATCTATCGCTCCTAGGATTTTTGTTATTTTGCTCGGTTTTCTGAAAAGAGACGTCGATAAAAAATATTTCATTAAATAACTCGGGGAATATCGAATCAGCTTATTTGATTTTATTCAGTTGCTGTTTACACAGCATATGTGTCTCATCGTAGCGTAATTGAAGTTGGGGTCATAATTTTGTATTAAGAAATAATGATAAACATTTAATGGAATACAACCATCTATCTAAATTTTAACTTCTATTTTAATTTTATTCACAACGTTTCAAGATATTTGTTATCTTAATTTATCAATTACATTATCAGGAGAAAAACGAAGTGATACTTAGTGTAACGATACTGACATTAGATAAAGAAAACGTTCAAAAGACATGGCAACATCAATGTTATGTAGGGATACTTTTGGTTACTTTAATTCAAGTGTTTTTCAGCTCTGGACGTGTTCTCTGTGTTACTCGTACCTTTTTCAGGAAGTGGGATTTTTACTTCCAAACTGGAATACAAGCTACCCAAAACTTGTTCATAACTCAACCGAAAGTAACTATTCAATTTTCCCTGATATCAATGATGCTGGAAGTGTTTCTGAAGTTTGTAGTTATTTGGATAAAACAAACTGTGAAAGATGGAAAGACTGCTGTTCCGCAGCCGCTTCATGTTGCAACAGACAAAGAAGTAAAAGTTCAAATTCAGATTGGGAGTGTCCTGTAACATGGGATGGATTTGCTTGTGTTGATGCTACAAACGCCGGAGACATATCAACTGTTCCTTGTCCGGAGTTCATAGAGTATGGTTTCTCCTCAGGTAAGATATTTTTTCCAGCTTTGATATTTTTTTAATCATTTGTACCCAGACAAAAGATGAAAATTCGTATGCAGACTTTTAAAAACTAAGTTTAATATTGAAAAGTATCTAGAATATTCAATTTACTGAGATATTATACATACGTATATCTAGATTACCTTACAAAGAATCACCGACAGAGACCGCCACTCTCTGTACTCTCTGTAAGTATTTCCTATGGCGGGAATGGGGGGGTATTACACTTTATTGTAAAGTGCTAGTGTTTTTAAAAAAAGATAATTTATATGTCATTTAGTTTCCTAGCCGTTATAACCATGAAAAAGCCAGAAATTTTACGGACATATTTTACATTTAAATAATTTTCAACAAATCGTTCCTTTTTCTTGAAAAATAATGGTACTGTCCAGCCTTACAATCATACATAATAAAGTCCTGAACGGTATAAGACTCGGAGTTAAATACAAATATAACAATCTCGGACACAATTATTCTGAACACTTTTAGGGCTTACAAATAATTGTTATTGTCTGTTTGATATCTAATTTTACATATTATCTTTAAATGTATCTATTCATGTGTTGTGGCTCATTTATAATTGAAAGTTATTACATTGGTTTTAGGAAACAAATGAGTAAATATACACTATATAAAACGGATAAGGGGTTTTTACTTTTTTACATATCACATATAGTCACTCTTCAAATGTAGGATTTTAAGAATTGATATTTCAATCTTCTGGCAATATATTCCGTCCTGGGACTTCATTATAGAAGATACATTATCAAACATTTCATTCACCACACACAGGGGAGGGTTTGAATCCAAGAAAACGAGTTTAACCCCACCGCAATTTTTGCGCCTGTCCCAAGTCGGGAATATGTTGGTGATTGACTTGTCCGTGTCTTCTTTTAAAATTTTAGTTTCTTGATATTTGGGTTGTTGGATGTGGTTTGTTTCCATTGATTTATCCACTTTTTACCCTTTTGGGGCCATTTAGGGCTTGCTATATGATGTGAGGTTCCTCACTGTGTTGAAGACCGTACGGTGACCCCTAGATGCTTTGTTTTGGGTCGTTTTAACCATGATATGGGATGTTGTCTCCTTGACATTTGCCCCATTTCCTTTCTTTTTCGTATTTATCAAACATTTGACAAAATGACAAAGATAAAATAAGGAAAAAATGTAAATGGAAAGACAAAAAAGGCCAAGGACAACGCTTTGCACGAGAGAGATTCTCCTTAGTTTCATGTAAAATATCCAATTTTCAAAAAATAGAAAATTTGTGATGGTGAATGAAAGGATATGGAGTAAATGCACATGAGACAAAGTCTGTACAAATACATGGTAAAAACAAACTCAGAATTTTCTTATTACTTTTCGTATTGATAAAGTTGCAGGTTATTTCACTTGAGAACTAATTTTCTATTTTTGATGATTTAATTAATCAGAGAAGCTTAATTCAGCGATTGGCATCCATCTGTCAATTGCAATATGTTTGGCGGATTGGGCCCTCTCTTTCCGCGTGGTTTATTCTCTTTCTTACAATTCAACTGTACCTGTGTTTTCATCATATTTTTACCAACTATGTATCGTCTATAAAACCAATTTTTAGCTCAAAAATTTAGAGATGAATAGTGTTACTGTCTCACTTCTGTACAACATTTCTTTTATATAAAATAATGAATCAGTGCAAATGTTTGCCTGTTAATAATCATTAAGTGAATATAATGTCAGATTTCTTATTTAATCAAGAAATAAGTAACTTTGATAATTTAATAACATTTTTCAAAAAACCTGAAAATCTACTGATTTAACAATGACCGTGGAATATCTTTCAAAGACGCTGGCTGGTGGTTTACTCGATAACGTCTTCTGATGTCATTCACTGGTAAAAAGACTAATAGATTGATTCAGACGTCACAATAAGTATTCAAAATAAATATCATTGATGAATTGTTTATCACTTTTTATTTACGAAAAAAACTTGTATTACTCTTTTAGATCATAAACGGATGAAGATTAGGAACGCTGACGTTACAACAATGTAATTCAACTATTAGTTAATTTTCTATAAGAAATTTCAAACTGCACTTTTACAACTGGGAGTAGTAAAAAATTACCGAACAGAGTTGCAAAGAGCCGACGTCCATGAGACAAATAATTGTCATGACTTGGATCAGGCATTTAAAAAAATGATGGGTTAAAAAAAATTATCAAAATGTCCTTTTAACAGAATTTTCACCAACTCAAGTTATATTGATATATGCATCGTACACTAAACTAAGTAGTTAAAGAAACATTTTGACCACCAAAATACATAGTACCTAAAGCAAGTCGATTTGTTATCAAGCATGTAATTATACAGTGATATTTTAATAGAGCAAAACGCCCGCCAATAAGCTGGTGAGCAGAATATATTCAGCCTTTGTACCTACCATCTCAAGAAGTTATATGGCTTTCACCATGATACCATTAATACATATGACGGTTCGGTGTCATAAATAAAAATGTGCATTTTCAGGCAGATTTCACGTCTTAAGGATTTATATAAGGTTTAAACTTTTACCCGGATTGAAGCCCTAAATCGTGAAAGGTGCCGGACACAGAGTGAGCATCGCATGCTTACACTTCCGAAGTACCTTATACTGATTTGGTTTTTTTCTCTTTTTTCATTTTTTGTAAAGTATCTAGACTTTGACTTTCGCAATAAACGCATCTTTTGTTAATTTTGCATCCTTTCACCATTGTTATGTTATTTATATATGCAGATTATTCTGTTTTCTAAAGTCTAGCATTAAAGTAATTCAAAGTTTTGCTTAGAACACATTGTATTTATATCTATAATTAAAAAAAGGGGGGGGGCAATTAGAAATAAACAATGCCAATCGGATTGTTAGGGGGTCTCAAACTGAGCAATAATTTTGCATATTTGATAAAACCTTAGTTTTACATTGTAACAACAAAAAGTTGTATTATTATTCAAATTAATACAACATTTGTTGTCAAAAATAAGGTTTTATCAAATATGCAAAATTTCTGTAACGTGATTGCGTAGCTGGATATCGATATATCCAATATTTTACGAAAGGATATGGAGTAAATGAACATGAGACCATAACACATATGTTAACTCCAACTGCAATAATTTTAATGAGCTGTATGGCCATTTCGGAAATTTATTCCTCATCAGCAGCACTAGAACCAAAACAAAGGAAATCCATAATTTCAAAAAATGAAAACCAAACGAAATCCGAATAATCAGTAATATCAAATATAGCTAAGGACAAAACTACGATGGTGGGAGTTAATCCTTTGGTTTTAGAATTTACATAAATTTAGATAATAGTAATTGAACAAAGTGTACACATGAGATATTATCTCATGTACAAGTACACCATATCTACCATACATCTCTACCACGGGGAATTGTTTTACCAACTCCACACTGCAATAAAAGGCAAACTCCTGTATTAAATATTTTACGAAAGGATATGGAGTAAATGAACATGAGACCATAACACATATGTTAACTCCAACTGCAATAATTTTAATGAGCTATATTTAATTTATTTAAACCTATTTAATCACATTTCAGAAAGATATATAACAATTAAAAACTCAATTGTGCAGAGAACAATTGCAAGGTCTTTCACCAGTTTTCACCATGATAACTTGTTTGGGTTTGATTTTGATGTCTATTTCGGTAAAAAATGTGATGTAAACAAAAGTTCTGACCTTTATTAGTCTTTTGCTCAACGGTTGCTAAGGTTTTTTTGTCAAAACATAAGCTTGTTGCTAAGGACTTGAAAGTTACTTCCGGTTGGGAATGTTATTTATTTCCTTTTTACAACATTACAAAACTTTTTGCAAATGGTTGCTATGGACTTTTATCGTAAATAATGTTGTTGCTAAGGACTTTGACCTTTGACCTTGACCCCATTTTGTCGGCCATATTGAACTGAACATTTTACATTATTAAAGTTTCTTATATCCTTAATAGTTTTTGAGATATAAGCAAAAAACCCTAAAATCGGACCTCGAAAAATGGTTTTGGGGCAATAGGTCCAAACCAATGGTCCAAAAGTGTTGGACCCAATGAAATAAATGTAGATCTCAATGGTATTTATATTTTCTCATATGTATTTAATCATCTATCTCCTATCACTTTGGAAATTTACCTAAACTAGAGAATGTGTCTATAAGACACGGATGCCCCGCCGACAAAT
>MJUU01014837.1:104545-120513 GCA_002080025.1 Modiolus philippinarum | reverse complement strand
AAAACAAACAACTGCTCCTGGTCACGTGCTCCTCCACTGAAGTTTCAAAATATCGTATCAAATATATTCGCCGCCTCCTGGCGGCGAATAATCAATTAAAGGCAAATGAACTGCAAAAGTACAGAAACAATAAAAAATCATGGGAATTTGCAAAATTCAAAAATCAATATACACCATATTTTAAGTTTCATTATTACGATATAAATTTTAAATATCATAAACATGGAATTGAGGGTTCAGAAATCTAGCTTGATCTGCCAAGGGTGATGAGGAGAAAAGCGGATTGTAATCCTTGGCTAGCAAAGAGATGGCGATGTACTGGATCGCCATATTAATTGAACGATGAGTTACTAATTAGCGCGCACAACATATTAAACGGTGGCCATGCTTTAAAACTTAAGTACAAAAGTTGTGCAGTTTGAACGTATAATATCTAAACAAAGGGCAAAAATGAAGTAAATGTCTATTTTGCAAAGTTCTGCACAAAGATTTTCAGATAATTCTTATTTCTTTTAATCCATTCTTAATCCATTTTTTTTATATTTTAACGATGCACTGTCCATACCAGAGTTTGAATAAACAATTAAAGGATATGGAATACATACACATGAGACAGGGTCTCTACAAAAACATCTTACAACCAAGCAATGAAACAACTTTTTAATTGTTGTTATTCATCTTGAAGTTACCATGGGGTATTCAAGAAACATAATGAAAATTAAAGAATAAAAACGGAACGGCTTTACACTTACAATACACCGACAAACGAATACCGAAGCAAGAACAAGGAAAGGGGGATTCTAAAATCTTAATGTTAAATCCAAAATCACGGCAATTCACATCCAACACGAATTAAGACAGTATGACACAGACAAAACAAATAAACAAAAATCAACAAGAACTACACATAATTTAAGTACTTACAGTGTGAACGCCCACAAAAACGAGGTATTATCAGGTGCTCCGGAAGTAGTGTTTAAGTGAAACTACACTCAAAAATAAAATTTTGATATGTTGTTCTTAATGCACTTTATATTCATAATATTTCGATATTAATAATATATTTTAACAGATAAAGCACTACAAGCGAATACAAAATTGAAATTTTATGGTTGTGGGGGCAGCCATTTTGAACAGATCGACGAATGGTTAGTAATGAATAACTAATCACCGCAATATGTAGAAAAACAAATAAACTGCAATGGCCAGTAAGACAGCATTTCGACTACACAATTATGTCAAAAGTGTGATTTTTATTTAAGCCAAGTAGTTTTTCGATATATATATTTTCCTCATTTTAGTCAGAGAAACATAAAACGTACATGTCTCTCTTGAGGAATAAATTAATTTGACAGAATCAAACATTGTGCATATATAATTATACCAGATCCTGGCATAATCTGGTGTGTTTTGATAAAAACAGACCTATTTGTTTCAAACGTTTGTAAATTGTGTCAGATGACATGATTGTATATTGTATGTCAAATAGCCACATGGTCGCACGAGACATGTTGTATAGGTCACCTGCTGATCGGAGTTAGTTGATTGAACGGAATATACAACAGGTGTCTTCAGTTGGCAGTCCAAGTGTGATGGACAATTTATAAGTCCATACACATTTGATGTGTTCCCGTGATTTCATGCCTGTGGACTTTTTTCGCAAGGAAAAATAATGTAAAGCATTGACCTTCCTCCGAACAAGCATGTATTAATAATATCCGTAAGAACAAATTATGTATAACAAATTCCATTTTTAAAAAGGAAAATTTACTTTTTTCCTCTTTTGGCATGCCAACGTACATGTAAGCATTGCTAATTGTTGACATTTTTCAGTTGGATTATTCACTTTTTTTCCAAAAAGCGTGACAAATATTGAAGACCTTTGCTTTATTGTATTATATAAGTATACATTTTTGGGGGATAAATCCCCATCTATTATCCTAGAAAATGCACAAACTAATGTAAAATGAAACATATTTTTACTTTTGATAAAGATTTTCCATAAAGATTCATGTACGAATGCAATCTTAACGGGGATACAGCCCCAGTTGTATTACAGATAAATTATCATAACATTAACAATAACAATTTAGTTGATAATCCAGACTGAGAGTGGTTTCCATCGCACAAACTATGGAGCATGATAATGGATGTGGGGATATATCCCCACTCTACATTTTAATTTTAAGTTCTAATGCACAATATTTACATACATTGTAAACTTTATACTTACGCAAGCTGGCCTTTAAAAGAACTACTGTTGTGGGGAATTATCCAACACTAAACAAATACTTGATAAGACAATAGAACTGGTATCATATCCTCAACAACAATTTGCCAAAGTCTGGGGATGTTTCCTCAGTTTTTCAACATACAATGTTAAGAAAAAGTCGACCATTTACTAGTTGAAAATTACAATGTGGGGATATATCCCCACTCATCATTATCATAACCAATTTACTGAACTTGAAGAGGGGATAAATCCCCACTTACATTTTGTCACGTTTCCAAAAACAAATTACAAAATTTTATGGGTGTATCCTATTTCATGTTTTCATGTATCCCATTTTCGTAAAAGTAGAATAAAAATGGACCAAAGCATCACAGATGCAAGAGCCGAGTTGCAAGCAAATTTTGAATTGAACATGTTGATCAAAACGGGATTCCGCAAGCCGAACGGTGGAATTGGGCATGATAGTGTTTAAATGTTTTTCATCAAAATTCCAAATTTAAGGTCTGGTTTCCATGGTTATCAAAATTCATTCCAGCAAATTTCAGACCTTCTGTCATGAGAAAAAATTTTGGCAGGGGTTCCCTTATAATTTACAGTATACATGCTGCTGAAAACAAAACGTAACTTGTGCAGAAATTAAAAAAAATTAGCAGAAAAGATATTTTCTCCAAGTTATTTTTTTTAGGTTTGGTGCCCCATTCATTCCAGCCAATCTCAGACCTCTTGTCAAAAAAATTTTTGGCAGGGGCTCCCCTTATAATTACATTTTCATGTTGCTGAAAACAAAACATAAATTGTAGCATAAATCTTTTTGCAAAGTCAAAATTTCAACAGAAAACATTTTTCTCCAATTTCTTTTTTTAGGTTTGGTTAACATTGCAACGGTTTGGTGTCAATGATAATCAAATGGTGCCCCAATTTCAGACCTCCTGTCAAAAACATTTTGGCAGGGATTCCCCATATAATTAACATTTTCATGTTGCTGAAAACAAAACATAAATTGTACATTAAATTTTTTTGCAAAATCAAAATTTCAATAGTAAAATTAAAAAGTTAAAAGTTCAGTTTCCTTGGCAACCAAATGGCCCCTTTCTACATTGCCAGCAATTTTAGATCCCCCTTAAAAACTAATTTGGACAAGGGATCTTCTTATAATATAGATTATACATACTGCTAAAATCAAAACAATTAACTTACAAATAAAATATTATTTAAGGCAGAGTTATCTAACCTATTTAATTATTTCCCTCTGTGAAAATCAATGTTTTCCAACATAACATATTTTTTAGGTTAAATCAAACAAAATTTACTAAATAAAGGATATTGAATGACATGTTGTGATCTATTTAATAAATATTACATACTGTTATAATTAAATTGTTATTTTGTGAAACAAAATTTTGCATTGATTGTGTTTAATGTATACCATAAATATGATATGAATTCTCCTTTGAAAATTGGAAAAAAATATTCAAAATATTTAAAAATCAATTTCTCAAAAAGTGTTAATCCGATACCGATGTTAACGCAAATTAAGCATCTCTCTATATCGGGCCATTCCGACATTTGATGTCTCATCGGTATAGATATAGCTTAACATGTTGAAAGATCAAAAACTAGCAGATGCGAGAATGCTGATAGGCAATAACTATAAAGATCTAAAGAGAAAGCCAAAGAAGCTACAGCAATGACATAGTTTTGCACGAGGGATATATTCATTGGTTTTAAGCATTGTAGTTAAAATTCAAAATATCTCTGTTTTCGGGTCAGCACCGAAATGCGAGACTACTGGGTTGGTGAATTCTCTCGGGAACTTACAGTTGGAGTGTGTATTATGGTCTCATTAAATGAAAAGATGATATGAAACCCCAAAAATGACTACAATCAAACATTACCCACAACAAATGTTTATTTAATCCAAATGATTTTGCAAAATATTATATATGCATATATATTCATGTATTCAAGGCAAATCTTAATCACTTTTTCGGTTACAGTTGTAAAGAAATTATGAAACGGGTTACCTTATTACAGTCCCAAAAATTTACAATGAATACATGAGCACCCGGTGACATTGACAAGTGCTATAATTAACAGTTAATTTAAAAAAAGCAATGCTAGTATTTTACAGATATGATGATTAATTGTGAATAGTTTATTTTATTAAAATAACTATGTAGATAAACTAAAGAACATTTCTAAATAAAATGAGTCCGATTTGTTTTGTAGTTGTAGAACATAATCACTATTATCAAAGGAGAGTATACAGCTCAGCAGCCTTTACACTATTTTGCAAATTTCTTCAAACTGGTTCCATGAAACTAGACTTGCGTATATATCCGTGTACAATTAGGAGCTCATGGAACTGTACCAAATAGTGATAAACTTATTTCTATTTTCAATGATAATAGCCGGTATATTGACGATATCCTTACTATTGACAATCCCCAGTTTTTGGCTTATGTTGACACCATTTACCCACAACAACTGAAACTAAATAAGGCAAACAATGATTCTAAATACTGCCCTTTTCTGGATCTAAGTATCACCATTGACTCTGGTAAAATAAAAACTAAAGTTTATGATAAAAGGGATGATTTTGATTTTACAATTACTAATTTCCCCTTTCTTTACGGCGACGTTCCCCTAGCTCCATCCTACGGGGTGTATATATATCCCTACTTGTACGATTCGCTCGCATTTGTTCCACCCTTGATGATTTTAATGAGCGTAACCTTACTCTCACATCCAAACTTTTACAACAAGGTTACAGATTTCATAAATTATTAAATACTTTTAAGAAGTTTTACAGAAGATATGAACATTTGATATCTAGATATGACGTGACTCGGAAACAGCTAATAACAAAGGGCATTTCTCATCCTCGATTTTATGGAAATGTTGTTAAAAAATGTCAAAAACTGATTAATAATCCAGAAAAACTAGGACGTAACTTACATTCTTTACGTAATGGTGGATATCGACGAGATATTCTGAACAAATCCGTTAAATTGGCTTTGGATTCCAGTGACCTGAAGACTTTACATATATACTGGCCTCTCACTGATACTGCCGATGTCTGCTGAAATACATGAAGACTCTTTACCAAACCCTTCGGGAAGTTTTGAGTTTGATTTTTCTTCCGTAGTGCGACAGTGTTTTACCAGCAGACTAGATTCCTTGAGCTAGCCGGGAGTTTAGCGGCGAGCACTCTTTGACCCTTCTTTCAAAATTACATTTTGTCTTATGCTTTTTCTGTTCCAAGATAGTGGTCATTGAGTTAGTAGTATTGGGTTTTATTCGCGTGTTTATGATACTATAGGACACGGGATAGAGAAAGGGGAGGTTTGGGTACCCATAAACCGGTTTAACCCTACCACTGGCTTTTGCTGGTGCCGGTACCAAGTCCGGCTATCCCGAGTTCCTATCGTTATTTATGTTTGTCTCTTGTTTTCATTATTGTTTTTCTGGTGCAGTTTGCTTGTAAATTGTGGCATGTGATTGTAGTTCCTGGCCATTGTAGGTGTTTGCTGTTTTCCTGTTTTTGTAATTCTCTTTTGCTTTTGCTTCGATTCAAACTTCATCCAACTCCTTTAACTCATGAGTAACTGTATAAAGAGGATTGTATTTTTGCCAAAAATTATAACTTAACAACGTGATTCAAAATCCTATAAAATACTAGTAAGAATTTCACGAATGGTCCGAGTAGCTTTTCCGATAATAATGTAATGAACAAAGTCATTTAAAAATTCAATGATCATGGATTTATGTTTTTTAGGTAAGGACACTTCCACCAACATTGTACCTACAGGCTGACAATTGTTGGCGCGAAAACAAAAATAGATTTGTTTTGGCATTTTGCGAATTGTTGGTTCACCATCGGATTTTTAATGAGGTAATTTACATATGGTAGTTTTTAAAATGAATAAAAGAAAGAGTATGGGGGAAATGTACATGTATCGAAATATTTATAAACACATGATACTTGGGTACCCGTAAACTGGTTTAACCATGCCACTAGCTTTCACTAGTGCCTGTACCAAGTCTGGCTATCCCGATTTCCTACCGTTTTCAATGACTGTAGTTGTCATTGCTTTATGTTGGTTTGGAGTTTTGTGATTGGTGTGTGATGTTTAATAGTAGTTTTTGGTCATTGTTGGGGTTTCCTGTCATTTTTTCACTTAACATGGTCAAATAATGCAAATTCAATCACGCTTTTTATGTTGTAATCATTTTGAAGTCATCATGATGACTTTAACAAAAAACAAAACATCACACCTCAGAGTAAGTTATAGTAGCTAAGGCTTCAGCAGATGTCGTGAAAAACAACGATACACCCATGTTTATATTGGCCATGGATGAAGAAGGTATTTTATACATACTTAAATAAAAGTTGTAGCCCTTTACATGGCTAAAAGAAATGAATGGTACATATATGCAAATTTCCTTTTTTGTTTTAAAAATATGATACCTGTTCATGATTTTCCTTTATAAATAGCATTTGGAAAACAAATGATGTATATACAACACTAAATTAAACTAAATTATAAAAGGAAATAAACAAAACCACTGAAGGACTTCTTTTAAAGTATAACTTTCAACAAACTTTTTTCTATATCGTGTATATAGATGGAATTTAGAACATTTAGGTCTTTGAGAAGTTCAGAAAACTTACCAAAATTTTACTCGACGATTTTTGCAATTCAATCATGCAAAGGGACTTTTTAAACAGAAATGAAAGAAAAAATTTATGGTTTCTAGGTAGAATTTCAAAACATAAGTGTACGTTGATAGTTCCAGATAACTTAGAATAGAATGCAAAAGTGGAAATTTGAATTGAGACTTTTGCAATTGAAATTAAGTCTTTTAACTAAAAATAGTTAAATGTAAGTGTTTTTTATGTAGAATTCCAAGGGTAAAAGGTCTTTGAAAGTTTAAGGAGGTGTACCAAAGTTGGAATCATAGTTTTGAAATTTAAGTGTTCAATATTTCAAGAAAGGATATAGTGTAAATGAACATGAGAACATAACACATATGTTAACTCCAACTGCAAAAATTGTAATGAGCTGTATGGCCATTTCGGAAATTTATTCCTCATCAGCAGCACTAGCATGTTTTCTGATTTCCATAATTTCCATAAATTACTGTAAAATATGATTTTATGTTTAAATCGGAAACAAAACTATTAGAAAAATTACCTAGAATATAAACATATTAAAACCTAAGGTCCTCTTGTTGAATTTCAAAAGCTTATTGAACATATCCAGTCTATCTGCAACAATTTTACAGCGAAATTAAAACCTTAATTAAAAAATATAGGCCTGGAGCAGTTTACGCCATAACAAAACGTGGCGGGCGGACGGACGGAGACAACGACAAAAAACTCTTTGTCTTTAGAAAGTACCGGGATAATGGAACAATTGAAAAGTTTCACTCCGACACAAACTATCTATTCAAGAGGAAATTAAACGAAATTGCTCATTTTCTGATTGGGGTTCTTGTTGCTTCTTAAAGTGCAATATCTTCTGCAGAGCTTTAATAGATTATTTTCTATTTTGTTTTATTTAAGGTGCATCTGTCATTTTTGCCAGTCGGACATACTCATGAGGATTTTGATGCGGCATTTAGCCGCATCGCAGAAAAACTAAGGAAACAAGATGCTGAAACCATGCCCCGTTTGAGGACTATGCTTCCCAATGTTCAAGACATCAATTCGATATATGACATTCGGACATGGTTAGCGCCATACATTAATAACATTCAACGGCACACTGGTCCTCTACATTATAGATTCATTCGTGACATCACCAGCTACATAGTAAAAATGGAATACAAACAATTTTACAACAGTAATTGGAAAACGGAGGACATAGGAATGTTTAATTTGAATACAGGGAAAAATTATAATTTACCAAAAGGGGTTCCAACTGTTATTGATCCAAAATTTGACAAAGTAAACATTGAAAAAATACAATCCTGACTTCCTCATTGGCAGTGTTTATTTAGCGATCAAATTGGACACTCTGAGAAAAAGTGGTGGACAAATTTTCTGACATATCTGGACAAAATAAAAAACAACAGAGCATTTAGAACAGGGGAAATTATATCAAAAGCTAAGTGGTACCTCCCCCAGTTACCACGCCAAGGCCATCACCAAGCAAATATTGATGGTGATCACAGTGTTCCGGAACAAATTCAGAGGCTTTTACAAAATGAAAGACAGGAAACTCAAGTACGTGAGTTTTATAATAAACCGTAATTATATCATAATTTGTCATAAATTATTTTTTTAAGGGGTATTTATTCTGGATACAAATTTGATATTTTCTGGCAACCTTCAAATCAATGTAAAAGCAATTGGAAGCAATCTGGGAGTTAATTCCACACAAAAGTTTACTTGTTGATTTATTTTATAAGAAATGAATACAAAATATCTTGCAGAAGTACGAAATTCAATCTTGAATTTAAGACCACTATGTATACATTTGTCAAAAATGCATATTATCTTTTAAAGCAGTTTTGAAAATTGTGTTACTGCAAAGTGAAAGGCTAATATTGATGTCAAACTCAACAAAGAAGCTTCCCTTATTCAATCATGTGTAAATTCGCAGTAGAAGGATATACCAGACTTATTCATTAACATATATAATTACAACACAACCCTCTGCCACTAATCGTGTAATGACGGGGTCGAAAGCGAAATGTCGCTTTTATTATCAAAGTCTAAAATTATAGATATGAAGAAAAGTTGTAGATTGCAAAAAATATTGCACAACCCATTAAGTACATGCCCAAAACCATGTTTAACTTTGATGCGTTGTTTTGGGTCGTTTTAACTTAGAGATGGGATGTTGTCTCCTTTACATTTACCCCATTTCCTTTCTTTTTCATATTTATCAGATTATAATACATGAACTACCCAGTGATATAAAAATGAAACCACCACATACATTTACAATACATCATTTATTTTGCTTTATTTTGTCAGATACAGATTAGACCATCTGCAACCACATCTAAAGTTTCAAAACCGAAGTCTGCCAAAGGTAATTTTAAACACAAATATATATTGACATAGGAGTCCTTAACGTAACTTATTTTATCAAAATGTTCGACGTCGCATTTGGATACTACGCAAAAATTCAAAATGGATCTTTAATAAATAAGTTTTATTTTCCAAAACGCAACTGATGATGATTTTCATCATAGATGGACCATTTTTTATCAGCCATGAGATAATTTCTCATGTTTATACACTATAAAATGTACATTGTTGATTTTTACTTTTACAGATCAATTGTATTGATACGTACTTGCCAACATTCTCGATGTAATTAATACCATTTTATATTTCAAAGTTTTCTTACAATTGACGCGATGAGTGCCCAATGGTCACATGATGTTGTATTTGTCTTTTGGTATCTTTGTCCGGCAAAGGATGACAGTGTTTGTTAGATTATTTTGCTCATTTCTTCTCGTTTGTTGACTATTTCGAATCATGGGAAAGAGTCAAATTGAATGCAGCGTTGATCAACATCCAGCAATGAATTTAGTTTAAGTCTTGATTAGAATAAAAAAAAAATAACAGGAAACACCTATAATGGCCGAAAAACATAGCCACATGCAACAAAGTAAATAGGAACTGCACAAGAAAAAAACTCACAATAAAAATACAAAAGACAAACGTAAACAACGATAGGAACTTGCGACAGCCGGACTTGGTACCGGCACTAGCAAAAGCCAGCGGTAGGGTTAAACCTGGTTATGGGTACCCAAACCTCCCCTTTCTCTGTCCCGTTTCTCTATAGTATAATAAACATACGAATAAAACCCATACAGGTAGGCTACTAACTCAATGACCACAATCTAGAAAAGAAAAATGGGGGAACAAAACGTAATTTTGAAAGATGGGTCAAGTAGTGCTCGCCGCTAAACTGCCGGCTAGATCAAGGAGCCTAGTCTGTTGGTAAAACACTGTCGCACTACGGAAGAAAAATCAAATTCAAAACTCCCAATGGGTTTGGTAAAGAATCATCATGTATTTTAGTAGACATCGGCAGTATCAGTGAGAAGCCAGTATGTGTGTAAAATCATCAGGTCACTGGATCCCAAAGCTAATTTGACGCACACGTGCAGAATAACCTGTCGATATCCCCTATTGCGTAAAGAATGTAAGTTACGTCCCAGTTTTTCTGGATGTTTAATCAGCTTCTGGCATTTTTTAACAACATTTCCGTAAAATCGAGGATGGGAAATGCCCTTAGTAATAAGCTGTTTGCGAGTGACATTACATTTAGATATCAAATGTTCATATCTTCGATAAAACTTTTTAAATGTATTTAACAATTTATGAAATCTGTAACCTTGCTGCAAAAGTTGTGAAGTGATAGTAAGGTTACGTTCATTGAAGTCGTCAAGAGTAGAACAAACGCGTGTGAATCGTACCAGTTGAGAAAAATAAACTCCGTAGGATTGGGCTAGAGGAACGTTGCCGTCAAGAAAAGGGAAATTAGTAATACTGAAATCAAAATCATCCATTTTATCGTAAATTTTAGTTTTTATCTTACCAGAGTCAACGATGATAGTTAGATCCAGAAAAGGGCAATTTTTAGAATCATTATTAGCTCTATTAAGTTTCAGTTGTTGTGGATAAATGATGTCGACATAATCTAAAAACTGGGGATTGTCAATAGTAAGGATATCGTTAATATACCTGCTGTTATCATTGAAAATAGAAATAAGTTGATCACTGTTTTGTATGGTCCCATTTTGTAATTTTTTCATGAAGTCACGTTCGTAACAGAAAAGAAAAAGATCTGCAATGAGAGGTGCACAATTTGTACCCATGGGAATTCCAATGACCTGTTGATAAACAATGTTGCCAAAACGAACAAAAATGTTGTCAAGCAAAAGATCAAGTGCTTCAATCGTATCATTACACGTCCAGGATGAATGATTGTTGTAAGTAATATTAGAAAGGAATCCTTGCTTTTTGTAACAACAAATAAATTGCAGTCCATAAAATTTAAAAGACCATTTAATCAGTTGTCTCAATTTAGAATGAATCAGATGATGTGGAAGCGTTGTATAAAGTGTAGAAAAATTATAACTGTCGATAGATGAAACTGGTTTTTGTATTGATTTCAATTTATCTACACTTTCAATAGAGTTTTTATACTCCAAAAGTAATTGACACCAGAGTTTTTTCACAATATTTTATAATTAACTCCTTTATACAAGAAAGTGCACTGGTAAATGGATGGACAAGTTAGTAGTAGAACAATTACTCGATGCCGAAATAAAACGATGCTCGTACGGGTTTTTGTGAAGCCTAGGGATCCAGTACATTGTAGGCAAGGTGTTATCTTTATGGTGGAAGTATCTGTTGATTAGAGTACGGTTTTAGGTCTAATGGCGACTTTGAGATAAAGAACAGTAAAAGCGTTGTTCCATTGTTCATAAATTTTACCTATATTATTGTAATCATTTACTCCACATCTTTTCACTTTACTCATGTGTTATTTCACAGTAATATGATGCTGTGTACTCGGGCTTAATTTTATAAAATGGCAGGTTCATGTATCTATATCATGATTAAGGTTGTTAACGAATGCTGCATTTTCAAAGACATTATTTTGATATACACTTGGGGCACCTTTTTGACAGGAGTAACTGTTACTGTTATCCATCGCAATAACATGATATTCAAAATTTATCTTTCAATTTTATAATTTCAATATTATCGAATATAATTCATAAATGTTTTACTACAAAATATGCGTTTTATTTTTGATTTGTAGGTAAAAAGTGCAGTGCTTCGAAGAAGACTCAAGGCAAAGCGTCCCAAAGGACAATATTCTTTTCATATGTTTATTGTTATATGTCACCTTTCAAGCAAGACTTTAGAAGGCACAACTTGTTTTTTGTAATAATACTATTACTTGAATCTCTTTATATGTTTACGATTACTTACTTGCTAGTTAAAAATCACGTTAGCAGCAATGTTAATTATTTGGGACACTGTTATTTCAAAACACATAGGGAACACTTATGCGAGTGCAAGACATATACCTGTCTATTTAAAGTAGTAGCATTGAACAGTAATTAATAATCTATTAAATTTTGAATAAAGATGAATAACCAATTAAAATTTCGTTACATATCGGATCTTTTTGTCATTTAAATGCATATACCGGTATCACATTTCAATAAAAATATAAGAATCCGTTGTGGTTTCAAATGGGAAAAATGCCTTCGGTTTGATAATGCAATTAGAACAAACAATCTAAACGTCCATGTGCAACCCGCTACTCAATGATATGTACTTCGTAATAGACAGCTGAATAAATAGCCTATTATACAATGATTCCTTTAATAAAAGAAACGTTTGAAGTACATTAAGTAATATGCCAGGAAATCCTAGTTCATTATGTTAAAGTGGTGTTGTTGGGAAAAAATCCATTCTAAGGCCTAATTGTATGTCTGAGATGCTTCCTGTTCCCTAGCGGTTCGATTTTGGACTCTAAGTCATTTAAAAAAAAAGGGTTGCCTAAATAAAAAGCCAAAAGGTAAAGGAAAATTTTACAGCTACCATTTCAGGCAAAGTACAGAAAACGCACAATGTTAATTTTGTCTGCTATTGTACATGTTCTTTTATTATTTCTTTCTCAGTGTTGAAGATAAGGGCTTTATCCTCACTTTAATTGTAGTGTTTCATTGCATTTTATCATAAAAATGTGTAAAACCGAGCTTTGTCTCCCATATATTGTATATTGAACAAAAGTGACTGGGGATATATCCCCATACTTGGGTCAATTTTTGTTTAAGACATGATTCCATTTCATGATAATGATGAGTCGGGATATATCCCAATTTATAATTTCATTTCAATTATAAAGATTCGTAAAGTAGTGAAATGGTCGGCATTCTTTTGACATTTGATATTGAAAAAAATAGACCTGGGATACATCTCCATATGTATAGGTCAGTTAAGTGGGAATTTTCCCCTAATCCCATTTTCTTTAAAAACAAACCTTTTTAAAATCTTACAATATATGTAAATATTGTGCATAACCTTACATATTCAATAAACAATCTTAATCTTAATCTTAATCTTATTCAAACTTCGAGTGGGGATATATCCCCGCAACCAAAGTTTATCAGCAGTTTGTGTCTGGGGAAATGCCCCACCTATGAATTCTATAACAACTACTATTTATTGATATATGATCATTTATCTGTTATACAACTGGGGATTTTTCCTCATTAAGGTTGTATTTGTACATGCATCTTTATCACAATCATTATCTGAAGTAAAAACATGTTGCATTTCACACTGGTTTTGTATCTTTTGTGTAAACATAAATGGGGCTTTATCCCCATAATGGATAAAATCAAGCAAAAGTCTCCGAAATTCGCCAAATTTTTTGGTGAAAATCCAAAGAATAGAACGGAAAGAATGTCAACAGTTGTCAATGTTTCCATGCATGTTGACAAGCCCAAAGAGGAAAAAAATAAATTTTCCTTTTTAAAAATGGAATTTGTTGTATGTAATATTTATTGCATATTTTGGTAGGAAAATCTTCCATAAAAAAATTATTTTTGTCCATGTAGTTTGTTACAACAGCATAATTCGCCGATCTAAACGATTTCTTAGGCAAAACCCGACTGAGTGAAAATTTCGCTTGTATAGTCAAACGCATAAATGAAATTTATAAAACAGTTGTCCTAGTGGTCTGCAAGCCAAAAAAAAACAAAGCATCTTATGTCCAATAAAATTACGAGTCAGTCCTGGGACTAAAATATTAGTCCCGCCCTGTTCCTGAATGCCAACATTTTATAAATCAAGGAATTATGTAGGTGCTCATTAATGAAGATTATGGGGCCTCATATCGGGTAATTATTGTAACTCTTAAATACCTGAAAAATATCGTGCTGTGTTAATTGTCATTTTGATTGTCTTGTTGACTTTTCATTTAAAAGATTCTTATTTCAGTCCTTAAAAAACATTTTTTCCAAAAAAAAATCTGTTAGTATTATTAATTTTTACATGAAACAGCAAGACGTATAATGATAATTTAATATAAATCCTTGGAAAAAGTAACTGAGTAATTATATATATAAAGAATCTTTAATTTAATTCAAATATAAATTGATTTTATATCATTTTGTTTGCCAATAAAAACAACACAAAAATATTGTGTATCTAAACTTATTCCATGTATTTTACATATTCAATAATCAAGTTGGCATATACCTTGAATTATTGGCGGATCCAAGGCGGGAGTTCCGGGGGTTGGAACCCCCCCCCTTTTTTTTTCTGGGCAATCATCTATTTTTAATGAATATCCTAGTATTTTACTAAGAAAAACCCCCAAAAATTTTCTTTAAATTCTATTTGGAACTCCCCCTTTTCAAATTCCTTGGATCCGCGCCCATTAATCATTAAGCTTATCACCTTTTATTATAAGCTTAGTAGTTTTATTCTCAAATAGTTACTTTGTGCTTTATAAACCTGGTACCAAATTATGAACAATTAAGTTTTTGCATGTGCCAATCCCTCATCCAAACTTGGGGCAATCAGGGAACATTGTTAAAAATTGGACCTTATCAAAAGAACAAACAAAGATCTTTTCCTCTGAAACAACTGGGTTAACTAGAGAGTTGCCTTTAAAACAGATGTTTTTAAAGTCTGCACCTTTTGGGTAAATTCAAACATCTCCTCTGAAACTATTGGACCAGTTAGATATATTTTGACACAATATTTCTTTTTAAAATTATGTCCTGGAGATCCATCTCTTATCTACAATAGCAGACACTGGTGAAAAGTTAAATGTTGGACCATATAAAATAAAGGTTCCTTTACATAGTTTGAAAATGAGACCTTTATTTGACTACATGTATTAGCCATTGTCCATGTGAGCTATACAGGTTATTGAGAGCCTACTGTTTCATATTTCTGTGGAGTTTTAATCATTTTATTTGTTTTAATTTAAACACCTTATACCCCTAAAAATTATTTATATTTATATATTTTCTCATATTTCTGCTCACATTTTTCACGACAAAATTTACAAAATTGTTTCAGAAATATTATATTTCTTATCATTTTTGCTCATATTTTCCCCTAAAATTTACCATATTATTTACAAAATTCTTTCATTTTGTCTACCTATCTTTGACTAATTTGATTAATAAAATTTACATCTAATCAAGCCCCTTACTGTACCCCTTCATAACTACTAAAAACAACAATATTTAATTATCTGATTTTAAAAATGTTGGCATTCAGGGAACACACCAAAAAACCATTAGTCCCAGGTCAGGTGTATTAAGCGAAGCAAAATATGTTCTAGTCTAGAACGATCTATTGGTGTGCAATACATAGCTTGAAAGTACATCATTTCGAAGTACATCCATTTATGTAGTAAATGGAATTTGTGGAAAATATGCACTTATTCTTCGCCTTTCATGTCAGCAACCGTCATTCCTTAACTTTTGATTCAGGGGTTGAACATTTTAAAATTCATTTATCCGTCGAATTACTCGTCAGAATAGTGCTAATTTTCTCGAGGCACTATTTTCTCGAGCTTGCTTTGTTGATTCACAAGAAAACTGCAAAAAGGCTGTAAAACGCGAAATGGATGTTATACGACCGCTGTAATGTGCACGATGTAAAATCCCATTTTTGCATACGTTTTTGGGCATTTTACTGAAATATGGTAGAATTCATTTA
>MJUU01014837.1:89859-104076 GCA_002080025.1 Modiolus philippinarum | reverse complement strand
AATGTTTGTTTCTGTGAAATATTCACAAGACTTACTAAGGTATTGGAGAAGCTATCACACGTTGTCTTCGTAAACTTTCATTGTGTATGTAAAAAAATAATGAAACAAAAAACAAAAAACAAAAAACAAAAAAACGAAAACAAAAACAAAACAAGAAAAAATAACCCCCCCAAAAAAAAAAAAAAACGGAATACATAAAAAGACAATCGAAATGATACAAAAAATCTTTCATTTGCAAAAGTTGTTACATCGTACTGATCTTTAACAGTATGGTAAATGATACCAAATTTTTGCCCAATCAAACGGTTCAAAAATAATCATGTGATTAACACGTGGTTAAAGTATCTATGACGTATTGAGGTATCGGAAGTGGTCCAGATTTGAGAAAAATCGAATACAAAAACTCATATTTCTCGAAAACCACTTAACAGATCGAGGTCGGGTTTTCACCAAGTGATATAGAATAACATTCTTTACCATATATGTAATTTTGGGAAAAAGGCGTAGTTTCACTTTT
Source organism: Modiolus philippinarum (assembly GCA_002080025.1). Lineage (NCBI taxonomy): Eukaryota > Metazoa > Mollusca > Bivalvia > Mytilida > Modiolidae > Modiolus > Modiolus philippinarum. The sequence continues at coordinate 103,559 of MJUU01014837.1, read as the reverse complement.
AGGAAAGAAATAAGCCCTAAATACATTTTTACAGTGACACTCAACGTAACCTGCAGCATTCATCTGGATATTAACTGCTTGAAGTAGAATTTTCCCATCAGTATCAGGACAGGGGTATGAATTAGATTCACAAGGGGACTTTGTTAAACCACAAACCCTCCGGTGGCCATGTTCCATTGGTTCAAACCTGCCTTACACTTTTTCGAAGGATATCACTTTTTTATAAGTTCGAGTCTGATTGGTCATGTGATTTCACAATTTCACAAAGAAATATCTGAATAATTTATCTACAGATCATGAATCTTACAGAGGCAAAATTTCAACCTTTTGATAGCCAGATGTGCTAGAAAGGGGTTATACCTTTGAATCGTGTATTCAAAGATTTAGTTTTGAAACAATATACAATGCAAAGTGAAAATCTATGTAAGTGGGTTCTTTAATTCGTTTATGAATAACACCTTTTGAAACAGTCTTAAGAAGACGATAAAGGACATGAAGTAAAGGTGACAAACAAACATTTTCAGAATGGCGAAATAATTTCCCCTATCATGTAACCACTTCCAAGACCCTTGTATTTCTCTTCTCCATCGTCAGAATACAGTTTGCAAGGCCAACGATTTTACAAAACAAACAGCAAATCCTACTTTACGACGCCAATTGTGTTCGTTTACAGACTCGTACCCAATATCGAAAAAAGAAGTGACTTTTGTATAAAAAGACAGTTCTGTTAGTTTTTTTATTAATCAAGATTAAGTGTTATTTTGTCGAAATGACCGTATGCAGACAAATACGAATATAGTTATAGGGCCTGTAAGTCTCGTACAATTTTGGTACTTCCGGGACCAAACCCTGTACCCGGAAGTTACATTTTAAACAAAGATATATGACGTTTCAAACAAAAATTTGAACGTCTTAATCCTCAGACGTCATGTTGCGACGGGAAACGTTTTCGAATTGCCGGTTTATCGTGGATTCTCGTGAGTCACATGACGAGACTTACAGACCTTATTGAAAACCATTTAGTATCCAGTACTTTGGTGCTGACCCGAAAACTGATTTTATTTGAAAACTTTTAATATCTAGATTTTAGAAAATATGTTTAAAGCCAAGAAGTAAAAGTTTACAAAGATCTGACTTTAGGGAAGAGGTGAATGAGTTTATGCTCTGCAATTACGTCGATTTTAAGGTTGGCAATAATTGGAATATATAAGATGATACGCTAGATCTTGCTTTGACTTCATAATTTGAATGCATCATAATTACTATAATTACTATAAGAATAGCAAAGCTTTGAACTTTCATCTTCATGGCATCTGCATTGGCACTAGGAGCTCCGTCTACAGACGTTCCTAAGTGGTAGAAAGGGGAGGGGGTCATTAGTGCGACACTCCGACACTCATTAGTCCGACACTTATTAGCCCGACACTCATTAGTCCGACACTTGTTAGTGTAGTTATTCAACACAATCATTTTCTTCCCTTGTCCTAATAAGATACTGGAACAGTTTCCAGCAGTAGATTATGTTGTTGGTTCAAAAGATCTGACAGGACGCTTGCTGTTTTTTTGTATTTTGACTATCCAACAGTTCTACAATTATGCCACATAAATGTTATTGTATTTCAGCCAGATATAATTTGGACGAATTAATGTTAATTAAATGTTAGTAAAAATTTTCCAGTAATATAGATCAAAATGAGGTTTCAAGGTTCAAATGGCAACGAGTAGTGAAAAAAAGATGAATGAAGGACCTGAAAAGGGGTTGAGATTTACTAAGAAAATAAAAGAATTTGGAGTACTAGTAGGAATAGCAGACAATTTTTAGATGAAAATATACGTGGAACCCTACAAATGCCAATTATTCTTCCATACAAGTCCGGACTGTACTAAGTCAAAAAAGGTATGGCTTCTTTCTCTTGAATTTATTTCCTTCTGCATACATGTATGCATATTAATTTTGCATTAAACCTTCTAAAAAACCGTTAAATAGGTTATTTTTATAAACAATTTCACAACAAAATCATATGCATTCTTTAGAGTGAAAAATTTAGCCACTTTAATGCGATTTGAAGGTTTTTGTTAAAGCCCGTTGCCAGAAGCCAACTAAAAAGTGGTGACATCTGAAATGATGGCGATCTCCAAACTCCCTGTTTGACACGGAAGCAGTTGTTATAGACCCAGGGCGTAATTTTCCTCTATATTTTGGATTTCAAATTATCGATAGTCACTTTTTTAACTAAAAAGGAATACGAGGATATATGGTTGCTGGGTAGAATTCCAAAACAAAAGTGGTCTTTGAGACTTTCGGGAAGTTTGCAAAAATTGTCAATCAAATATTTTGGAAATTCAGAAGGTGAAAATGTTTGTGCTAATTCAAACAAATTCTAAAAGTGCAGTTGCTAGGAAGAATTAAAAAAAGGTGATCTTTGAGACTTTCAGGAAATTTACCAAAATTTTATTAAAATGTGTTGGAAGCAATTGGGGAAAATATTTGTACCACTGGAAACAAAATCTTAGAGTATGGTGGCTGGGTAGATTTCCCAAAATAGATGGTCTTTGAGACGTTCAGGATTTTTAACAAAGTTTGAATCACATTTTAGAATTCTAAGTATTCAGAATTCGATTTTTTTCCTACACTTATTTAAAAAATGAAGAGTCTTTGACATTTTCAATAAATTTACTAAAGTCGGGATTCAAAGTTTTTACAACCTCGCCGTAAAATATTCGACGTAAATACCTGGAATTCCCCATCATTTATTTTGTAAGGCTAGCTCCACCTTGGTGTCGGACTAATAAGTGTCGGACTAATGACTGTCGGACAAATAAGTGTCGGACCAATGAGTGTCTTACTAATAAGTGTCGGACTAGCGATGTGCACCCGAAAGGGTTACCCTGTATTTGAGAGGTAATCAGGTCATAATACGATAAGGCTGACCACGAAACATTCTAGACATTCTGTTTGAAAATACACCACACTGCCTTCAAGAAGCCCCGTCTACATTTTTCGATTTAAGAGCAGTCGTCTCGCAAGGGAATTGCAGTAGCAGTTGACCATTTTGCTTTTTTTCTTATGAAAAATCGTGAATGCTAAGATTATTCTCGTCAAAATTTTATGAATAATAACACTGCATTTTTCATATCACATTTTTATTAGCCAAAGGTCGTAATATCCAACTTAAAGTTGATCAAAGACTTCCTGTTAAACAGGACTAAAACTTTTTTACAGCATCGCCGCAAATTTGACCCACTGGATGCCATCTAGAGAATGTCACGAGGAAAGGTTATAGGGTCACTTAGCCTACATTAACGATCTGCTACAATCAATATCAACACCGGCAAGATTTTTTGCAGATGAAAAGCAAATTAGGGAAACACTCATAGACCATGGGAAGTACAAAGAAATCACCAATACTCAGAATCTACAGTTTAAGGTGCAAATAAATCATACAATCAGCAAGGCATCAAAAACGATCTGAAACCAAAAAAAAACAATGAAAATTGATTAATTTCTCTATTTTACGGTGCAATTTTTTTTTAATCGGATAACAATTGCTTTGATAATAAATTTTTGAAAACAATGTGGTTTTACAAAGAATATAGAGTGAAAAAACAAAGTGACCCAATACTTTTTTGTACGTCTCTGTAAAATAAACAACCTGGAAACAGATCTGCAACAGGTTCAAAACACGGCAATTAGTTTTTATTCAACGACTACACGAACAAGGATGTGTCATCATTCTAATGGATAACCTTAAATTTCCTCATTTAAGAGTAGTCGGACAAAGAAGAGACTCCATATGGCAAATAAAATCCTGTATGAATTGGAGGATATCGGTTTCAAGATATTAAACGCCTGAAGATACTCGTACAGTTGCGTGACAAAGACTACGACAACAACATACCCAGAAAGACCGATTCTGGTACTCTTTTTTTCAAAGATCAACCAAAAAATGGACAACGCTCTAAGACGCTTTAACCTTAGCTGTCACACTGGAAGACTCCAAGGTCCCAAATGCAATTTTGCCAGCAGTATTCATAGTAGCCACACATACATAACATCAAAGACGACACATTGTGTAAAGTTTTAACATGTATATATATTTCTGTATCCATTTAAGACACGTGTTCATGGGAAGGCATCCTATTACACCGATTTAGATCCAATCAAGGCACTATAAGAGTCTACTTTGTAAAAGAAGAAGAAGATATGACAAATAACCATGCTTTCATGTTGTCATATCATTTTTATTATATGTTTGTTCAAGTACAAAAGAAACTTTCAGTCGAAATAATATTCTTTCTCACTATAAAATGCATGATTCTTTTATGATATAATTTGTGTGTTGTGATTAGTTCATTTGACTTCACATGTGTAAATATGGTATTTCAATAGATAGTACATGACGTTATATATTTAGAACTTTATCTTCAAACATACTGCACATTACCTGCTAATTAAAAATAAAAATAATGTCATAAAATAATAAAACAGTTTAACCTGTATAAAACCATATATTTTCCGAAAGGTGAATACCTCATAAACATCATATCAAAATTTCAGCTTACCTTTAAAGCCTTCAAAGAGAGCTCCGAAGGTTGGAAAACCCTATCTATAAAAATACACTATTACGATCAAAACATTACGCATTTATAGTATACCGGAAAACACCCTATGATATGTATTCAAAGGATCATTGTAGTCAATTAACCTTGGTCTCAAAATAAGCCTCATACATCAATGTTCAAACAGGGGTATCATTTATTAGGTGCAAGAATTCAAAGTTATATTTAGATTCTGAGAGAGCTAGTTTTTATATGGTCTAAACTCTGATCGGCTGAATTGGTGGCTTGACACCTTTATCGTTTTAGTGGAATAACAAGAACTTGCTCTTTATAAATTTCAGTTTTGGACAATGTCCGGTAACATTTTTGGAAATTAGAAAACAGGTAATATGGAATAATAAATTTATTATATTCGGCAATAAAAGTTTCATTTTTGAAAATTGGATAAGAAGTGATGTTATCTATGTAAATGATATTATTAATGATAATGAATACATATCACAAAGGGTTATATATCTTAGAGAAATTAGAAAACAAAATTAATTGGATTTCAGAAATATCTACTATTAAGAAATCTATACCAAAAGAGTGGATTAGTATTTTACAAACAAAATTCAGTAACAACTAAATTAAATATAAACCGAGATAAGATTTCATTAAAAAAATACAAACAAAGATATCTCGGTGATATCTAATAAGGATTTATATAAAATTTTAAAAGATAAAAAATTTGAAAAGCCGATAGGACTAGGAAAATGGGTTCGTTTATTATTCACACTATGAGTGCCTTAGTTCTTAATGTTATCTTTTTATTTCCGTGCATTGTAGCTGTCTCACGTCCTTGTTTTGTCTTTGTTTTTATCTGTTACCGTTTTTGCCATGTCATTGGACTTCGATTTTTGTAGTCATCGCTTCCCTTGTTCCTTCGGTATTCTTCTGCCGTTGTTTTATTAAATATTTCCGATGTTTTGTTTAAAGATAATTTGTATGTGTTTATTTTTAGATATTTGCAAGAAAATAAGTTAAAAATGTTCAGATGGAAATTAATATATTATTCCAACAAAAAAAACTACTATTACAATGGAAAATATCAAATAATGCTTCCTGTAACTATTTTATTTCAGAAAAACGTACAAAATACGTTGATCTATTCAAAATATTTATTCAAGAATTTAATTTACGTGTAGGATTCGGGAGTTGTAATAAAAATTAGCTTTGATAAATCAAAATATTAATAGAATGTGATTTGAATATTTATATTTTTAATTACATGATATGAATGTTAAATTTTACAGCTAACTACAGCCCTGGGTAGTTAGTGGAGTGTAACAGGGAACATTAAGAGTAGCTTGGGCTCTTAATGATAATTGTAACAAGCATCTTATTGGAATAAATATATTATTTGTTGTGAAAAAAAATCAGTTTTGGTGTACGTATACCAAGTCCTGTTCTTTAGAGAATTTCTCATATGGATAAAAACTATGATACTTTCAAATTTTGGCTTTTTATTGTTATAATTTTTATCTTTTGTAATTTCCAAATGTTATTCTGGCCACTTGTTAATAATGCCCGTATCTCACTATTTAATTCAAAGAAAAACAAGAATATTTGTCGAAATAGCCATATGCCGAAGATACTGTAAATTTAGTTTCAGCCGGTGGCCATTCTTCCATAAACTACATGATTTTAAGTGTACTGAAACTAGATTTTCTGAATTACGATGATGAAGCATGAAAAGCTTTGGTACTCAAAAATTCTAAGTTTCGGTACACTTAAAATAATATTTTATTGAAGAAATACATGTATATACTTACATTTGTATATTCATCTTTAATTCGCGTAAGATATTCTTCTTTTTTCCCCGTACTTCGCTAAGCCCAACGACAAATCAGACGGAATTTCCTACATTCATGAAAAATATGGCGGTCTGTGATATGTTTTCGTTCGTAAATTGTTTTCGATGCTGTGCAGATCATGTCAAAACATTTGAAAGACAACATGCCGAAGATACTGTGAAATTAGTTTCCGCAGATTGCCATTTCGACAACTTCTCTCTAATTTTTAGCAAATTTAACTAACGCCTCACCGGTTTGATGAAAATATTTCTCATGTTTAGAGAGAGAACAACTCACGAGAAATTTCCGGCCAAATCTATTCGGAACAAAATCCTCGATCTTTTACATTATGTCTCTTAGAGAAACATTTTCTACAACTTAAACACGTTAGTTATGAAATTTCTCTTATTTTGTTAAATAAATTTTGCAAATTTTTGAAAACGAGGCTTGCCGACGTGAGAAATTTTATAATCAACTTAGTTCGCGTTGTATAAACTATATTTATCTCTGCAATGAAGATTAGATAGAAACATTTGGCAGATGTATAGAAACTCAGAGAAAAATAAATAACCAATAAGGTCTTAATGGAAAGCCAAAATCATGTTTGATTAAAACTGTTGATTAAAACATGGATTAGGCACAAGTTATATACAATTTTTCGATGAACAATTAATAGATATGGAGTAAATGCACATGAAAATAGACTCTACAAATACATGGCAAAAACCAAGCAATGGAACAACGCTTTTATTGTCGTTCGATTCGTCATCTTGAAGTCAACATGAGGCTTTAACAATGAGCTATGCTCATGCCTAATAGTAAGTTCAAGACGGCCCCTAGCACCGGTTATTCATTGCTTATTGTCGAACAATGTCACATCTGTAAATATATCTTATTTAGCAAATTTGATGCGAGAAAGTCTACAAACATAAAATCAACTGGTAAAGCGATTTTAAAATCACCGTTATCCGTTGTCCGACAAAACCACTAGTGTCGCAAGCTAGTCAACAAAAACAACATACAGACAAACAAATGACAATTGTACGAAAACATAAAATAGTGAGATGTGTGCATTCTAAACAGGTGGTCAGAATAATATTTGGAAATTACCAAAAATATAATGAAATGCCAAATTTTTAATATGAAAGTGTATCCATATGCGATATTCTCTCAAAAACAAGAAAGTCTACAAACATATAATTAACTGGTAAAGCGATCTTACAATCACCTTATCCGTTGTCCGACAAAACCACTAGTGTCTCGAGCTAGTAAACAGAAACAACATACAGACAAACAAATGGTAATAGTACGAAAATTTTGCATCATAAAATAGTGAGATGTGTGCTCTCTGAACAGGTGGTCAGAATAATATTTGGGAAAAAAAATGATAAAATGCCAAAATTTGGAAGCATGAAAGTGTATCCATGTGCGATAGTCTCTCAAGGACAAGTTCATCATAAATGAAATATAAAGAGAGCATACATCTCTTGCATGGGGAATTTTTTTTACGGACTCTGATGATTTTGATTTCAACGACAAATTATTCTACATTTTATTTTTACCACAAAACTGTAAAATGTCGAATGTACGAAAGGCACAGAAAGGCACACTTAATAGAGAAATGGAAATCTGTTTATTTAAAAGTTATTCCAACAATAATTAGAAACCATTAAATTCTGAAACAAAAAAAACAGTTTTAAATAATATCATTTAATTAAGAGGGCTTTGTCTATTTGAACACGATAAGACCATATAAAAGTAAAATAAAGTTCTCATGTTACGGTATTTTTAAAGAGTGGGTTTAATTTGCATAACAAACAATTTCAATCATAATTTGATTATAAGGCTCGCTTGACTTTTACATTTTAGATGCAAGGAATTTATTCGAAGAATATTCTAACACTGAATACATTACTGGTGTGCTTGCTTTCAAGATCTGAAAGTGTATTTTGGAAAGTTCTTTCTTGTCTTGCCATAGATAAATCGTTATTTCGTCGCATGCTCGTGTTTCAGCAAAAAAGTTCAATTCCACAGTTTGTACTGGATAATTACACATGTCATCATTAAACTGTACAAAATGGCCGCTCGTGGCGGCAACTGATGCAGCATCCATGCATAGTTTAATATATGCTGTATTATTTGTATGTTTCGTAGAATCCGTGTCGCTGAAACGAATTGTTGTGTCGTACCGAAAACATCCAACAGGTAGTGAAGGGATTTTACGTCTTAAAAGAAGCGACACGTCTTCCTTTTTTAAATGAGCAAACATCTTTAAATACCAACCAGGAAATTCAACGGGTCGTCTGGTCACTGTATTGAATAAACATCCCTTTGTTTGCCTTTCTGCTAAAACCATTTTACTTGTATTGTCAATCAGCAGTTGTTTCACTGCAAACCATTTCGGATGTACCTTCTCAACCTGAGTGACGTATCTAAGTACAGGATCAGGCAAAAGATTATAACTATATGCTGAGGGGTTTACAAAGATCACTGACTTGATAATTGTTATAGCTACTTCGTTATTAAAATAAGATGACAGTGCATCTTCGTCTATAAATTTGCGATGACCGTTTTCCATAAGCCATGTATGAACATTGTGAAAATACTCAACTATACCCCAGACACTCCATTTATCTGAAACAAAAACACATATAGCAATATTCATGTATTGAAAGTAAATACACGGATTCAATATGACTTACCACGCTTTATATGGAAAGCAAGTTCATGACTGACTTATTTTCGCACGAGGCTGGCTATGGTAGCCCTTGCCGTTAGTAAACTATTTGAGTGTAAGGCCAAGACAAGTTATTTTCTTTGTTTGGCCCACACTGAAAATTTGCGATTTTATAACAAAACAAACAAGGGATTTTTTTTTGTTCTGACGACGATTTTAGTCGTCGTTTAAGAAGATCACAAATATGAATTACTGTAGGAAAACGTTCAAAAGAATCTGACATAAACTTAAATAGGAAAAGGTAAGCAATGGTGAAAAAAATATCTTCAATGGATTCAATTGAAAACTGACATATACTGAACATAGGTCATATCAAATTGTGTTCTTTTGAAATTTTGAAAATAAAGTTGACGCCAAAACAGAGAATTGAATTGGTTTGGGCATATCTATAATTCTGCATACATGTTCAAATGGGTTTTTGCGCCCAATCTGCCAAACGATTATTAAATATGTATAACACGCGCTCCGGTATTCTGCAACATCTTTGTAATCATAACAAGAGTGAATAGCAGGAGACGCTTATACTCTGAGCGCACCCGTTTTCGATCAGAGTCATGTTTCGAACTTGTTTCTCATAACTGAATCTGTTAAATGGAAGTCAGTTTCTCTAATGATATGTTTAGTTTAAACCGGTTTTGACCCGTTCGATAAATTTTCTTTATTCAACGTATGCTGAATAAAGCCCCGTGCTATTTCCCGCCAAATCTATTCGGAAAACAATTCTCGGTGTTTATCATTGATCATTAGAGAAAAAGATTACACCACTTTATCCCGATTATTACCATATTTTATCCACTCTCGATAGTTAAATTTAAAAATTTTAAAATGCTCGGCAACCCTCGCACTTAAAATTTTAAAATTTAACTATCTCTAGTGGATAAAATATGGTAATGAACGGGATCTTGTGGTGTAATCTATATATACTACATGTACGTTTCGTTATACTCTCGTATTCCACCGCACAAAAATGTAAACATCTAGGAAATTGGTTGTACATTCCAAATGAAATGACTCTTTGAGGCTCTTTTTATTTAAATTCTTTCATTGGTGTTATAAATCAAATTTATACACTTAATATTTTAGCTTAAATCAATATCTATAATATTTTAAACCTCATAAATCGAAAGTCAGCATGCTTATGAAATCCTTCAATATCCTTGTCAGGTGACAATGAACAGGGAATTTTAAAATCCAGACTTTAAAAAAAGAGGGATGTAAAAAAACTAATTGAAGTGATGTTATAAAATGTGGGCAAAACTTCCAAAAAGAGAAAGAAAAGAAAAGAAAGATAAAACTGGAAATCCCCTAGCTGATTCATTTATCTTCCTTCAACACTCATGTGGAGTTATATGTTTCAAAAAGTACTTCCGGCTTGAAAAATGATAAAACAGGCCCAAACCGGTAAATATCAGAGGAATTACCAAACCTCTGGTTCCTTCGCGTTCCTAACCACTTCTGGCCTCATTTCGTTTCAAAGCATCAAATTTCGGGAAATATGGCCAACAAAAGACGTTCCATCCAAATCTTCATTTTTTTTTTTTTTTTTTGCAGATGAAAAAGATTGGAACAATGAATTGAAAAGAAGTATTTCTTAAACTCAAAGTTGTATTTTGATAAATACATTGTAATTACCTGTCCTGTCATCACATCTATTAAAGCGTCCTTTTGAAACTATACTGACACTCTCACGGTTCTCCTCCTCTATGACTGTACTGGACATAGTGTGCCTGAAATGTTAGGAGATAAGATATATAATGCAACATAACTGAAGCATGACTCTTTAGCTATCAAAAGTGTTCTATGTTCTATGTTTGCAAATATAGGTATGAATAAGTACACTAAAATGAAAAGGTTCAAGAATTAGGGATGAAAGTCGGCTCTAAATTTATTACTGTAGAATTACTGAGCAATAATAATATCTTCATAGCAACTTTCATTTTGAACATAATTTTGTGTACTAAGTCTTAGTAACGATTTGTTAAAATGGTAATTTTGATCTTTTTTTTACCAGAAAATGACATTTTCACATAATAATAATTCCAAAAGATAGTTGCCCCTAACTTCCAACACAAATTTTCAGTAAGAAAAAGTTTTGATCGACAAACAATTTTAATCGTAAGTTGCGAATGAAGTTATTTTGTCCAGAAAGCTACCATGAAATAATCTTAGAATTGACTAATTTCTAATATACTGTTTACATGAAATTTTTTTTAGGTAATTGCTGCTTTTGTGATCGAGAAAATTCCGCAAAAATTCCCCTACGCGAATAGTTTATTTCTAATTTGAAAAAGCATAGGCGAATACTGAAGACTTAAGCGCGAAGATTAACCACCTCACATAATGGTTATTAACGATAATATCCCCTTGAAAATTTCTTTGTTTACAGGAAATTGCAGATTATCAGGGTTTGAAAAACAATAAAACAAGAAAAGGATATTTAATCTTGTATTTGGAGCGTTTTCTGTTTTTATTATTTCTGTATTGTATATATATATATATATATATATATATATATATATATTACGAAAGGATATGGAGTAAATGAACATGAGACCATAACACACAATGTATGTTGNCCCCTACGCGAATAGTTTATTTCTAATTTGAAAAAGCATAGGCGAATACTGAAGACTTAAGCGCGAAGATTAACCACCTCACATAATGGTTATTAACGATAATATCTCCATGAAAACTTCTTTGTTTACAGGAAATTGCAGATTATCAGGGTTTGAAAAACAATAAAACAAGAAAAGGATATTTAATCTTGTATTTGGAGCATTTTCTGTTTTTATTATTTCTGTATTGTATATATATATTACGAAAGGATATGGAGTAAATGAACATGAGACCATAACACACACAATGTATGTTGACTCCAACTGCAATAATTTTAATGAGCTGTAAGGCCATTTTGGAAAATAATTTTCTCATCAGCAGCACTAGAACCAAAACACAGGAAATCCACAATTACAAAAACTATTTAAAATGCATAAAACCAAACAAAAGCCGAATAATCATTAATATCAAATATAGCTAAGGACAAAACTACGATGGAGGGAGTTAAACCTTAGATTTTAGAATTTTCATAAATTTAAATAATAGTAATTGATCAAAGTGCACACATGAGATATAATCCCATGTACAAGTACACCACATCTAAGAAAACTAAAGAGCATACATCTTTAACACGGGGAATTGTTTTACCAACTCCACACTGCGTTAAAAGAAAAACTCCTGTATTAAATATTTTACGAAATTATATGTTTCCAACCATTACAACATATTACACATAAATGTACAAATTAGACATTCAAGTATATAAATTGCATGTATAACTTCAAAACGTACAAAATACATAAGTTGGAGATTTTTGTTATTTTAAATATTGCTGATGCAGATTGAATGATGGATAATAAAAAATAAAGTCAGAGAAAGAAGGAAAGAAAAATTGATAAAAGATACAATTCATAAAGGAAAATAGAAAATATTGCTATTGGACAAAAAGAAAATTGAATGAAAGATTTATCCTGTTGCACACTAATGCATTTAACAATATTATCAAGCATATTTAAAACAAAAATAATAATAATATCATGAACTATATATGTATTGTAAAATTATTACTGTTCAACAAGTAACAAAGTCTTAAACACATTCCACACATTGTCAAACTCCTTTATTTTTTTGTCTTTTACAGCAATCATTTTCTCAATATTATATATATTTTTAAATATGTTTTTAATAGCCTGAAGGGAGAGGTTCTTCTTAAAGCATCTAGAATTATATATATATTGCTTAATGTAAAGAAAACAAATGTTGTAAGGATTATTTCTTGATAATTTTGATAAGTCTCCAAACACAAAATTCAATTTATTTAAAGAAAGGTTAATTCCAGCCGAAAGAAACCAATGATCAATATCCAATAAAAAGTTTTGTACTAAGTCACAATTCCAAAAGAGATGTTCTATAGTTTCATTTTCTGATTTACAAAAAGTACACAATGGATCATCAGTAACTTTGATTTTTACTAAAAATTGATTAGTTACAAGAATATAGTGGTTAACAAGAGACCTTAACACATGTTGACTCCAAATGCAATAATTTTAATGAGTTGTAAGGCCATTTCGAAAATTAATTCCTCACCAGCAGCACAAGAACCAAAACACAGGAAATCCACAATTTCAAAAAATGTTTAAAATGTATATATGTTTATGGTTACTTTTGTGATTAAATATGTTAAAATTAAAAACATTTGAAGCTTTAAAGGTGTGTGAATATTTCCAATTTGCAATGCTAAGTATGAACAATTACCCCGTGATCCGAACAATTACCCCCTGTTTTCCAAATGTGTTTCAGCTAGCTCATTTTACGCAACTCCAAAACTAATGAAGAATGATAAATTGTCATGTATTAAAATCGCCGCAATGTAAGTCACTGTTGTCTCTAGGTTGTATAATTTCAGATGTAAATTATTTTTATTTCGCTACAAATTGAAAATAACACACAAACCGCCCTTTTATAGCATTAAATATACTTTTTAAGTCGAACTTATTTAAATCAAGACTTAA